>PVIJ01002080.1:125516-173140 GCA_004024925.1 Scalopus aquaticus
ATTCCATCCATGTCGCTGCAAATTGCATGTGTTTATCTTCTTTGAATGCTGAATAGTATTCCATTGTGTATATGTACCACATCTTCTTGATCCAATCATCTATTTTTGGACATCTGGGTTGCTTCCATACCTTTGCTATTGTGAATAGTGCCGCAATGAACATACGGGTGCATGTATCCTTTCGGATTAGTGTTTTTGCGTCCTTTGGGTAAATTCCCAAAAGTGGTATTGCTGGGTCGTATGGGATATTTAGAAAGTTTTTTAATTTGAGATAATCCCAATTGTTTACTTTTTTTAAATTCCCTTACCACATGGGTTGAGTCAACAAAAATATCTTCATTGCTGATAATGTGGAATATATCGCCAATGTTACTGCAGGTCTTACATATAAATCTTTAATGCATTTGGAGTTTGTGATTGGTATTAGTAACACAAATTCATTCTTTTATATGTGGCTTTTCAGATTTTCTCAGCACAGCTTACTAAAGAGATTGTCTTTTCCCTATCATATGGTCATGGATAATTTATCCTATTAGGTGATTATATTTACATGGATTTATTTCTGGGCTTTTGAATATGTTCCAGTGATCCATGTATCTGCTTGTGAGGCAATAACATGCTGTTTTCAATACTGTTGTTTTATATTAAATTTGAAGTCAGATAACATGATACTCCCATTTCTCTTATTCCTTAGGGCTGCTTTTGAGGTCTATTGTGGCTCCATATAAATTTCAACTTTATTTTTTCAGTTTCTTTGAAAAATACTGTTAATGGACCTCCCTGGTAATACAGGGGTTAAAATCTCAGTGCTATCAAGCTATCCCCAGCCACTGCAGCATGAGTTTGATCCCCAGCCAGGGAGTTTACCATGGTACAGCAGACCTCTCCTGTCTCACACTCTGCTCCTCTCAGCAGTGTATTTCAGTAGATCCACTTGCTCTGTTCCCCACTCTGTCTCTGGTGAATCCTCTCACCTCCCAACCCTCAGCACCTTTGGCCTGGACCCCAGTTCTTACATGTATAAATAAATTAAAAAAAAAAATCTTTAAAAAAGAAAAGAAAAATATTGCCAGTATTTTGATGGGGGCTAGGTTAAATTTATGTATCATTTTAGGCAGGATCATTACATTGCTCTTCCCCTCCACAAGCATGGGATATTTTCTTTCTGGGAGATTTCAAGTAGATAAAGGATATGAAATAGAAAAAACATCAAAGAAGAGGACATCTCATCCATACACATGAGAAACTGAAAATAAAGATTTTGTTTCATAACAAATCAGTTATTTAGAGGTACATTTAAGGGAAAATCTTGTTTCTTACACAATCATACCATTTTATGGACTATCCTTAGAAAAATATGACCACTGAGGATAGTAATAATAACGATAAAAGATTTTAATGCCCCTTTTCAGCTGAGTGCTTATTCAAATACCAGGCTGTTCTATAGGCTCTGCACATTATCTCATTTAAATCCTACAAGAACCCCAATACAAGTATTATTACTATTTCCAATTTATACATGAGGAAAAGGTGGTTGAGAAAAAAGTTACTTACACCGGGACAGGAAGATTTCATATCTAGGTGGTCAAATCTAGAGTATAAACTTTTATAATACACTGCACCTTCCACTTAAAACAGTTAAGACAAAGTATTAACCTAGTCATGGAGAAGAAAAACCTACATTAGGCATATTAGCCCAGTCTCTCAAAACGAATTATTCTCACAGCACCAAAAGAAAATGTATCTAACTCCAGGATTCCTGCACACCCTTACCTGAGAGCCCTCTTCATTGTAGTGTCTTGCATTTCGGAACATCAATTTCATGTCTTCTATCATTCCCTCTTCCCCTGTGTATTTGTCATTGCGAATGTTATGCTCAATTATTTTCAAGTCCATTGGCTCCAAGATGATTTTATAATAATCAGGATAGTCCTTTTTAGATGGTTTAACCATAAATAGATCACAAAGTCTTCTGCCTGAACCTGGCTCTCGAGCTTCAAGAACAACATTGAATAAGATTTTCATACGCTGCTTTCTTATGTTCTTTTTACTGTGGAAGGGAAAGGTAGAAAATGGGAAAAATGAGAACAGGTTCAATTTTCTTTATACAAAGATGAGCATGAAATGAAACAAATTAATCTTGTGGTCAGTGCTTCATAATGATTATAATTTATTGAGTATGGATGCCACAAACACAGTATACATGCTAGAAGCTATAAATACGTATTAGGAAAATTTTATTTAAAACATAGTAATCCTGGCAAGAACAACAGGTAAACTTGTTTAGAATATTATGAAATACAATATTCTAAGAATAGATCTTGTCTGTCATCCAAAGAGAATAAAATAATTGTCAACTGAAAAACACTTTTTCCTTTTAAGATGAATAGAGCAAAGTGAAATAAACCTACTGATTCCCTACTGTTACCAATGGTTCTCATTTCCAAGCAAAAAAAAACAATATAAAACACAAAGAAAACACACGCACACACACAAAGTATTCTATTTCTTAAGATTACCACATTTAAACACGTGTACATCCGAGTGACCAGAAAACTTAAAAGAAGGCTGTCTGTCAAACTCGTGTCTCCACAGTGGGACCAAGTCTTTCCGGCATGTATCCTGAGGGCCAGTCCTGCTCCCTGCCCTTCATCAGATTATCCCACAATCCCAACCTAGCTTAAAAAAATAAATGGTCTATAGTTCACCTGAATTCTCAAGTAAATTTTCACCCTTGGCTATGAATGCTTTCCTGTCTTGTTCTCCAAATTCCCCTAGTTAGATGTGATGCTAAGAAACAGATGTGAGTGCTATAGAACAAAGTACATGGGAATACAGATTAGAGCCTGAGTTTAAAAGGGTCCAAGTGAAAAAATACATATGGGCTAGCTCCTGATTGTTGCAGAAACTGGCTCAGAGAAGCCAAATGATTTGCCAAGAGAACTATTAGAAGAAATTATCTTCCAATATGATTTCTGGTCGACTGCTTCTATGTCTTCAGTACACAGATAAGGAAATAGCCAGCCTCAAATCAGTAGTCTCCAAGTCAATGGTTAGATCGGAAATAAAAAGAACAATAAGATTTAATTTCTATTCAATAAACACTAAGATTCCATAATATAGTACTTAGAGGTAATTTTTTAAAAAAATCTGTACCCTGTCCTATGAATGGAAGTAAGTTCATTCTTTTTTTATTTTTATTTTATTTTTTATTTTTAGATTTATTTTTTATTCATACATACAAGCTGGGGTACAGGCCAGAGGCGTGGGGCGGCGAGAAGGCTCACCAGAGACGGAGCGGGTAGCGGAACAGGCAGATCAGAGACACACTGCTGAGGGGAGCAGCGGGCGAGGCAGGAGAGGTCTGCCGCGCCATGTGGGATTCTCCCCGGCCAGGCGTCGAACTCGCGTGGCCGCTGCTGATAGCTCCACAGCGCAGCGCCCAACCGCTGCGCCACCGGGGAGGCTCCCCAGCAAGTTCATTCTTGATGTAAAGTTGTGGACAAGTTGGTCTCCTAGTCTTCTGTCCTCATTGTACTTTTGGGTCATGAAGAAGCAAAAGGCTAAGTATTCTGCTTTCTGTGGTTCAAAATATGCTTTTAAAAAACTCAAATGAGGGGCCTCCCTGGTGCGCAATGTGTTAAGCGCAGTGCTGTGGAGCTTTCAGCAGCTATAGCGTTGAGTTCAATACCTGGCCGGGGAGATTCCCATATGGTGCAGTAGACCTCTCCTGCCTCACCCGCTGCTCCCCTCAGCAGTGCATTTCTGTTGATCTGCTCTGTCTCTGGTGAACCCTCTCATTGTCCCACACCTCTGGCCTGCACCCCAGCTTGTATGCATAAACAAATAAATCTTAAAAAAAAAACAAAAATGCAAATGAAGACAAGAAAAGAAATATCTACTCTTAAGCCAAAAGCATCTCAGATAGTCTTACTTTCCTAGCATGATGCTCATGCAACTTCAAAAAGATTCAATTAGAAAAGAAGAAGAAACCGTTTTCCAAAGTTGGGTTATCCTTCTCACCTTTGTCTTCACTGGGATTGCTCATGTTCCTTGGTGACATGGGAAGCCTTCCTGTCATTTCTTCTTCTTAGTATTTTTGGGTTTCTATGTCAAGTGACTGATTGCTAGATGATAGCAATTTAGAAAACGTTTCATGCAGTGGAGACTATTTCTCCAAAGAAACAGGGGCAATGAGAGGAAGAGGTCTCTTACTCTAGCACTTGAGCACACAGATGATGGAAGGCACATCTTGGGGCAAAACTCCAGATATTTCCACATCTGGACACAGGTTAGAACACAAATGAATTAAATTTTTTTTTAATATTTTTCTTTTTTTAAAGATTTATTTATTTACGCATACAAGCTGCGGTGTAGGCCAGAAGTTTGGGTGGTGAGAGGATTCACCAGAGACAGAGTGGGGAGCAGAACAGACAGATAGACTGAAATACACTGCTGAGGGGAGCAGTGGGCAAGGCAGGAGAGGTCTGCTGCGCCATGTGGGAATCTCCCTGGCCAGGTATTGAACTCGTGCTGCAGTGACTCTGGATAGCTTCGTAGTGCTGTGCTTAACCCGTTGCACCACCAGGCAGACCCACAGATGAATTTTATTCTGAACTTGAATTTGAAATCACAGAAATCTATACTTAAAACTATTTAAGTCAGATAAGAGTCTTTAGGCCTCACTTGTGAAGGTTGAATTTCTAAAGGAAGACTCAGAAATTGTGAAGTCCTGAGCTTAAAGGATCTTTTCTTTCTTTCTTTTTCTTTTTTTTAAAGATCTTATCTTTATTTATTTATGCATACAAGAGCTGGGGTATAGACCAGAGGTGTGGGTGGGGTGTGTGTGAGAGGATTCACCAGAGACAGAGTGGGGAACAGAACACGCAGAATGACTGAACTACACTGCTGAGGGGAGCAGCGAGTGAGACGGGAAGTCTGCTGCGCTATGTGGGTTAGCTCCTTGGCCGGGGATCAAACTCATGCTGCGGACAGCTTCATAGTGCTGAGACTAAATCTCTTGTGCCACCAGAGAGGCCCCCCTGGTGTATATCAGAGGTGCAGGGGGTGACAGATTCACCAGAGACAGAGTAGGGAGCAGAACAGGCAGATCTACTGAAATATACTGCTGAGGGGAGCAGCGGGAGAGACAGGAGAGGTCTGCTTTGCCATGTGGGAAAGCTCCCTGGCAGGTGATTGAACTCATGTTGCAGTGGCTGGTGATAAGCTTTATAGTGCTGAGACTTAACCCTTTGTGCCACCAGGGAGGCCCTTAAAGGACCTTTTCAATGCAGAGTGAAATCGCTCCTCATTTTAGGAATTCTCAATAAAACAGTTGAATCAGGGCCTCCCTGGTGGCACAACGGGTTAAGCACAGCACCATGAAGCTATCCGCAGCCACTGCAGCAGGAGTTCTATACCCGGCCAGGGAGATTCCCACATGGCACAGACCTCCTGCCTTGCCTGCTGCTCCCCTCAGCAATGTACTTCAGTAGATCTGCCTGTTCTGCTCCCCAATCTGTCTCTGGTGAAACCTGTCACCACCCCACACCTCTGACCTACACCCCAGCTTGTATGCATAAATAAATAAATGTTAAAAAAACAAAAACAAAAACAGTTGCACCAAAGCCCTTACTTGAGCAAGAGATCAGCACTACTCCCTTCCTGGTTCCAGGACAACACTTTCAACTACCAGTAACTTTTTCTTTATGAAACCAGATACTCTCATTTGAAAGTGAGTCCAGTGCAGATTTTTATGAGATTTTTGAAGAGGAAGGCAAGTTTTTGACTGAATTTTAGGGAAAAAACTGACAAAAAAAGGCAAGTTGTCCATTTATCCAAGTCCAGTAATTCTGACATTGGCAGCTTTGAATGCCATATATTCAAAATATGAAATCTAATTGTATTTAACAAACTACGCTATTAATAGTATCCTCCTCCATTTGTATCATTCACTATTTAAGAGAGTTATATGTAACTAGTTTCCATTTCCAAGGCAAGTAAAACTTTGCTAGGATCACTTATGATCTTTGAAAAAACCAAGTTTTGTTATTTTGTTCACATTTTCCAGATATTTATATTGCATGTTAGACTGAGAACCACTGATCCATTACTTTGAATTTGGCTGCCAAAAAAATCAGAGCTAAACGTCATGATTTTATAATCAATTGTATTACCTAAGGTAGCTGGTATATTTTATCTTTTTCCAGTAAGGATGACGAATCTTATATCCAAGTCTTTTGAAAGTAACTTCAAGAACTTTAGAAATGAGATAAACTCTATGCTACAAAAAGACAGTGACCATATCCCCCTATTCGATACTTTCAAGTTACTGTTGCTAATGTCACTTTGTTCTTTACATTCTTCTTAGAACTTCTCTATCCATCCTACATCCCTTCCTTTCTCAGACCTACAACTGTTTGCTTTCCTCTATTTTGGGAAATGTGCATATAAATTTATGTCCCAGACCTTGAAACTGGAATAATTATTCTTCTTTACAATTGTTATCTTTAAATGTACTAAAGTAAAATACAGCTTATGGTAACGTAAAACCAGTTCATCACTGTGCACTGAAAGGTGCCATACTTAGGGGGACACCAATTTAGATCATAGACACTGTCATAATAACTGCACATTTCTAGGATATTATAGGAAATAAGCCATAGAGAATCCTGTGCTAACAAAAGCAATATACTACAGTAATTCTAATACATGAAAGTCAAGCATCTTGAGAAACGGTGCTTTTTCTAATTTGCACAATTACGAGCTAGTGGAGGCTCTGTTCTGCTTCCCTAATTTTTCCAGAATTACCACCAATTCCATCCCTCAACCTAGCCTGAAACACAGGAATCACTGTCTTTTTGTTTTCCTTAAATTATTGCTAAGTTTTAGAGACCTCCATAACCCTTCAGATATCTTTTCTTCTAAATTTTCATATTATAAATTTTGTCTTGACCCTTGTACTTTGTGGTTGACCACTTTCTCAAATGTCTTATAATTAGTCTTGCTCTAATGATATAATTTATTATTAGGTGTATTCACATTTGCACTTACACACACATAAAATTCCTATTATAGTTAAAATGAAAATTTCTACCATGTGCCAGGGACTATGTTAACTAAACATCTATATGCATTCTCATTTAACCTTCAAACTCTGAGAACTTGGTGCAATTATTATCCCAGCTTTGCAGATATAAAAAGGGAGGATTAGAGAGGTCAAGTGAATACCAAAGCTCATAATGGAAGTAACGATCAGAACTCAGACTTAAGTCGATTGATAATTTCCAGGTTTTTACTGTGCGCCTTCTCTTTTCCAAAAGTTAGCCTTACCAGAAGCCTTTCTAGTTAAAGTCAACCCTGTTCATAGGCTTCATGGTCTCTGAGCACTGAAGTCCCTAGCCCTGGAGCATCACTGATAAGCTTATTACACATTCTTTCTTTAACAAGGCTTATTACATTTCATCTCCAAGTATTCAAAGAATAAAAATCTTTTTATTTATCTTTTCCAAAGAATTCTCCCAGACTTTAACATCTGACTCACACCAAAATAAATCTACCAAGTCTTGATGTCAACAGGAACTACTTCCAGAAAATAATCAGAGCTACATTTATTGAGTACACTGCATCCAGGCCCAGTTCTCCCAGTTCTAAGAATTTCACGCATATTAACCAATCAGGCCCTCATAGCAACCCTGTGTATAGAGTATCATAAACTCCTTTCTCAGATAAGGAAAATGAGATGAGGTTCAGATCACAGACTTTATAAGAACAACTGGGATTTGAATTTGGGAAGGCAGGCTGTAGTGCTCACTTGGGGTTTATAACACCACAATGCCCTACATTTCTATTATTGCAAAATCAGCGCTATACATTATGAATGACATAAGAGAAATATAATCCAAGAGTTTTTTTTTTTTAATTTACCACCTAAGAAAACTTTCCTTAAGGAAAATACTAGAAGATCATGACAACATAGTCATTTTGTACAGAGGTCTACATCTGGTAGCAAAATGTACCTAATTTTAGAACACCTACCTTTCAAGGAAAAGTGTTTATCTAATAACTTTCTTGGGTAATCATGCAACATTTTTACATAACTACACAATTTTGAACCTTATACAATTATTCTACTACATTGTTCACGTCTTTTCATAATTTACTTGTTTTCAACCTGCCTTTTTCTGGTCAGTAAGTTCCTACAGGTAGAGGTGATGCCTAAATGTTCTCCTTTATGACTGTTAAGATCAGAGTTTGTTGTCCTGCAAACAACTGACACACCCTGAATTGAAGATAGCAAAGGTGAAAATAAAAGCACCACAAAAGTATCAGACTGTAACATGACAATTCATAGGCAGTTTTTAAAATAAGTAACATGCAAAAGAATGGATGCTTTTAAAGAAATAAAATGTGGACAAGATCAGAGACTGAAGAAATGTATTCATGCTTGGGAAGCACTAATACAGTGCCTAAGTACCAACACAGATTGACATTACTTGGATTGTCACAGTGATTTTGATCCCCCCACCACTCTCCATTCTGTAAAAGACGTCTTTGAAAGGGAATCAGCACTCATTAGCCCCTGGGCACTGGCAACACCACCATATTCTCAGCTCCTAGCCTTTGCTGCAGAAGCACAGTTACCATGATTGTTGAGGAGCTTGCTGCCCCTGGCAAAGGTAGCAACAAATTATTATATCTAAACTAAATAAGTCTGAATTTATTTTACTAATCATACTTCTAAATTATACTGCTTTTTTAATTCATAAAATAAACTGGCACCCACATAAAACTGTTACTTCACATACTTAAGGTTGCACTTTTCACCTAATCAGTACTGACCATGGCACAAAAGTCACACTTATAAAATTATGTTTATGGGTAAAAAAGGACTGCACACCTGGAAAGCCTCCTGAGACCCAACACCTCATTGTCAAGAGTGTTCCTGGGAAAGCAGAAACAAACATTACATGTGAAGAGAAATACAACAAGCAACATTGGAGGGTCAAGTATAAACCAAATATGGCTGAGAAAAAAAAAGGTATTCAGTCCAAAGGATAAAAGATATTAAGAATACCTGAAACATTTCAACATGGAAGACAGTGGATTTCTAGGTAGAGGGGTGGGGGAGAATGCACTCCCAGAATGAAGAAAACATACCTACAATAATTTTCTTCATGTTTCTTGATATTAAAAAATAGGGCAAAGAGAGAATCATAACAATATTTAGAGTTGGAAAAGTTGGCTCTGACGTCTCTGGGCAAGCTGAACCTATTAGGCTGCTGTGTGCCTGAATTCTGGAGAATTCTGACTACTGATAAAAGCTCTTAACATAACTACCTTCCACTAAGTCTTATTATGCTAATCCATTGTCACTGTTCAAAATATGGGCTTACTTCTCTCAAGCTCTTAACAATCACTCATACCTATATTTAAAAAATTTAAATTTTTTTTTTCATTTTATTATACAAAACACTTCCTAGAGAACCTGTTCACAGAGACTTTTTGTCTGAAATAGAATTTTATTATTTTACAGACATAATGCTTTTCTTTTTATGGGAGGTTTTAGTATAATGACTTTGACTGACTTACTTAGGTTGTTCCACAAACTATAAGCCACAATAATAGGTAATTTTTAAGGACCTGGTCTGGGTTCATGCTTCCTTGGAACTGTTTTAACACTCAACTAGTTTAGGCTCTCTTTTCATTCAGTGCTGGCACAAACTGTACCATCCACTTTTGCCTCCATTACCTTCTTTTGCCTGAGAAGTTTTTATCTTTGATTGGTGACTGATCTGGAAAACACAGGTGATGCTGTAGTAGAGTTATATAATTACACTCAAAGATGTTCTTGACTTGTTGTCTCTGATCTGGTTTCACATTTTTCCTCCGTTGTCCCTGGTATAACAAGGAATTAAGAACTTGGAAGGATGAAATTCGTAGGCCAGTAATGGAGGAAACTCACATCTCAAGGTACCAGGACATAGTATAGCAAAGTTATTTTAAAAGCTGAAAAAGTTTTCCCAAATGCTTTCTATAAGAGGGAAAAATAGGACAGCTTCTCTTTTCTAAACAAATTTTAAAAATCCTCTGATTTTCATACATTTATTAACACATGAATAGAATTGTGTCAACAGTTACTAATGACTTCTTTATTCAATTCTGAATTTGTCAAGTCTTAATACTAGGAATGAGTTGTTTCTTGTTTAAGGTGCCTTCCTTGGATTGACTTTTGAGGTGAGAGTTATGATTGAGGGAGAGTACGGAGTTCCGCAAAGATCAAGCCAGAGAAATTCCGTGTGAGAGGTGTGGACAAAAGACACGGTCTTGCATGAAGTTTTACAGAAATAAAGCTTCAGAATCTCACATTAAGATACCCTGCCATAAAACCCATGCGCAAAAGGAGGTGTTAGGAGGGTTGAGAAAAATGTTAAAAAGAAAAGAAAACCAAACATCTAGTTAAACATTTTAGAAACTACCATAAGTCATTACTTGGTATTTTATAATCAGACATCCTTAAAATGGCAAATAAAGAACAAAAACAAGGAAAAAACAAAGGGGAAATAAGAGTAATGTCTTACTTTACTGCAGTGGTAGTATCAAGTTTCTCCTTACCTTCCCTAATTCATATTCCATCTTTGTAACTCACTATGTAGAAACTGCCTAAATTAGATTTAAATGGCACTTATAAATGCTACATTAAAACAAAATAACCTGGACAGAAAAAAGAGAAACATGTTTTGCTAGGGTACATTAAGTAGCTGACACTTCTAAGTGATCTAAAAGCAATAAAGTACTACAAAAAAAAAGTATTAGTTATACAAATTACAAATGAATTCTAAAAGATGTTATCAAATATTTAAAGATTTTAAGAGACCTTATACATGATAGCATAAAAAACATTTTTCTGTACTTATCTAAAGTAAAATAAATAGCAATTGAGAAGATGTCTCCAACTGTAAGAATTTATACCTTTTTCTTTTGGCACTACCAGTATCAGATGTAGCTGACGAAATCATGCTGTCTCCGTCCTCAATGTCATCTCTCCTGGCAAGTTCCTTCTTCTTTGCCTAAAAAGAACAGATCCTGGGAATCAAGCTCACTCAACTGAACACTCCTAGAATATATGACTATTAAAGAGCCAGACATATCAGATTAACTCAGAAGGGTTTAACCATGAGTAGGACCGACAAAATTAAAGTGTCATTAAATATTTTCAATAACCAATTTTATGAAAGCATGTATTACGAGAAAATTAGGTCAAATAAGTGCCTCCAACAAGTTTAGAAATCGTGGTAGCTAAGCTGCATTTAAGACTACAAAGAACACCTACTGTTTGCTAAAAGCACAGAGGCAAGTTGTAAGGCCATCCTACTCTGGTGGTCATATTTAAGTAAAGTCAACTCAAATAGAGCCTTTGTACCTTAACAACAGTGAGTGTGGTTAAGAGGAAAGCTTAATATGAGAGGTGAAAGAAGATCTACTTCCAACACATGCATTTTTAAGAGCCTCCCAAACAAAACTGAAAGTTGAACCATGGTAGACTTAGAGAATACATGGAGCGCTGTAAAGGAAATACTTGAAATCCACAGCACTGGTCATAGTGTTGACCATACAAAAATGAAGATTCTATAGGTGATCTAAAATTGCATTTTTCATTGCTTCCTTTCTCTTTTCAGAATATTCTACAAAAAACTGACAGACACAATTTGTATCTCATATCTAGACTTTTTTGTCTCAAAACCTCTTGATAACCCGTGACCTCAGATGCCCTCCAAGATGTGCTCTCAAAAAGGATCTGATAAACTTGTAGATACTATAAAAAGATTAACTAGACTTAAGATGTCCGTTATCCTGGGACCAGTATTGCCCTTAACAGAAATAAAGTCCAGAACCAAAGAAATGGAATCTAAATGAACAAACAGCATCTGTGACTGGAGGAAAACTTTCTGAGGACACTAAAATAACACATTGCAGGAACAAATCCCTGCTTCTTTCTTTCTCAAAGCTAAACCCTGGGCCTCCCCGGTGGCGCAGTGGTTAAGCACTGCACTATGGAGCTGTTGGCAGCGGCCACGTGAGTTCGACGCCCGGCCAGGGAGAATCCCACATGGTGCGGCAGACCTCTCCGGCCTCACCCACTGCTCCCCTCAGCAGTGTGTTTCCGATCTGCCTGTTCTGCTCCCCACTCTGTCTCTGGTGAACCCTCTCACTGCCCCACGCCTCTGGCCTGTACCCCAACTTGTATGTATAAATTAAAAAAAAAAAATTAAAGCTAAACCCTGTCTAAATTATTTCTACTCTACATGATCCTAAAAAAAATATTCAGTAGTACTTGTGGCCGGGATACTGTTCATATATCTTATAAAAACATACTCAAAATGCATAAAATTATTTCAGTTATACATACAACAACTTAGCAAAATCAAGAAATCATACCTGCATTACTTGCTGCAGTTTTAGAACTCGCTTATAGATGGCTGAATTGGGAACATTATAGCGTTTGGCATTTTCAAACATTAAATTCAGATCACACTCCAAATGATCTAAAGTTTCATATTCTTGGTTCTTTAGCTTTGTTCTGTGAAAGAAAAACACATGGCTAGAATTTTCCATTATGAAAAAGTTCCCTGAAATTCCAATGCAAAAATACTGAAAAGAACTGGATGGTATCTTCACCAGGAATATTAATTAGAGGCTTAGAAGTGACACCTTAAAAATATAAAGTAAGGAAGCAAAAGCACCAGTATATTTAGACAATACGACTGTTTAATTAAAAATCCAAAAGAACAAACTAGAACACTTTAAGAAGTAATAAAGAGGATCTAATAAGGTGTCAATTACAAAGCAAATATACAGCAAAAATTTGAATGGAGTTTTGTTAGTGGGTAGGGTGCTAACAGAGACAAAAATCGAGGAAACTTTAAGCTACCTTAAAGAAGAATCATGGTAATCTGCCTGCTTTTAAAAATACAGGGCCATTCATTTTATCAGGATTAAAGAAAAGAAAAAGTATTG
This sequence comes from Scalopus aquaticus, assembly GCA_004024925.1. NCBI lineage: Eukaryota > Metazoa > Chordata > Mammalia > Eulipotyphla > Talpidae > Scalopus > Scalopus aquaticus. The sequence goes on from PVIJ01002080.1 coordinate 138,534, forward strand.
GCCCACACCACAAAGGAGCACTTAGAGTAATATATTTATTCCCAGGAGAGATATATGGACAAAGAAAAGTGGTCTTAGGAGGGTGAATGAGAGGCAGATGTATCAGAGTCCAATTACTACTTTTTCCCCAATATAAACATGTGTTAACTAATTATGACGGCTTAAAAAATTATTTTATTTTTTGGTCAAGTTGCTTCTTTGAAAAAATAAAGGAAATTGACAAATCTTTAGCTAGATTTACTAAGGGAAAAAGAGAAAAAACTAATAGACACAGAAATGTAAGAGAAGTTACAACACATACCATACAAACACAAGGGAAATAAGATTTGCTATGAACATTTATATGCCAATAAATTCGATAATCTAGAAGAAATGGACATTTCTTAGGTTCATACAACCTTCTGAAACTGAACCAGGGAGAAATAGAAAACCTAGACAGACCAATCACAGGCAAGGAAGTGGTAATAGTAATCAAGTCTCCCCCAACAATAAAAGCCCAGAACAGGACAGTTTTACCAAATCTTCAAAGAAGATTTAATACCTAACCTTCTCAAGCTGAAGAAGTGAGAATGCTTTCCAAACACTTTTGGTGAGGTCAACATTACACTGATATCAAAAGCAGACAGGAACATCACAAAACAGAAACTAGATCTTGACATCTCTGATGAACATAGATGCAAAAAACCCAAAATCTTAGCAAACTGAATTCAACATTAAAAGGATCATACATCATGACCAAGTAGGATTTATTCCAGATATTCAAGGATGGTTCAACACAAATCAACTAATGTAATATACCACAAGAACAAGAAGAATTATAAATATCACATGCTCATATCAATGGAAGCAGAGAAAGCATCTAACAAGATTCAACACAACAATTTAAGAGACGTAACCTGCTGCGCCACCAGGGAGGCCCAATTTCTATGTCATTTTAAGAGGACCAAATGAACCAATTCTCTGTATCTTACTTATCTTCAAAATCTCCAAAATCTGTATTAAATAAAAGTACCATAAACCTTACCAATTAAATGATGAACGCAGAAGTTACAATTACAAAACCATGAAACACATGTTGTTAACCAATCCTATTTCTTAGAATCCAGCAAATACAAGAATTTTAATTCCTGCTGTTTGGAAGGTCAGTTATCTGTCAAGAAAATATCATGTAAACACCAGCTCACTCTGACCGTGTCCAGTTATTTTTACCTACTTCTTGCCTATATTTGGGTATAATGCAAAACTTAACCCACATTGTGGGAATTACGAACCATCATATTTTATATTAACTCCTAATTTAAAAAAATACTATGGTGGTTTAAGTATTTGGTCAGGCTGAATTCCCAACAATCACTTTAACATTTTCTAAACAGAAAAAGGAAACTAAGGTGAATCATCTTTCAGGTTTTATTTCAGCTAATAAAAATCTTAGCAAATCAATTCTCTATGAGCTTTAACAAGGCTTACTTTGGGCATCCAATGGTAAGCACAGAATTTCAATAAAGATAAACTTGGCGATTAAAATTTATCAATAAAGGGTTAGGAAAAAAGATTTTTGTACTTTGCTTAGTTATAAGAAAATGAAGTCAAATTTTGAGGTGCAAGACTTTTTATAATCTATAATCTGACAAATGCCTACCTAAATCTTTCATTTATTTGCCTCTTGACGCTCTTGCAGTACAAAAAGTATCATTTGTATTTACCTAAATTTGTTTTTCACTTTTCATAAAGTGATATTCAAGCAAACCCTAGACAAATGAAAAATATTTTTACCTTTAATATTCTTATCCACTTAGGAAGGAATTTTTACCTTTAATACCCTTATCCATTTTAGGAAGGAAATCCAGGAAAATAAATTAACACTGAGTAATGTAGAAGATATCATACCTGATCTGTTGCAGTGATATAGGCATTTTAATTTGCTGATAATAATCAGGGTATTTCTTCTTTGAAGGTAAGTGGAAAAAAGGTTCAGCTATTAGTTGTCCTTGGTTATTCCGGCAGCTCCTAACAGTGTCATAAAGCTGATAAAAAGGATTTGAAACATCCATAAATGAAGTAATGCTCTCTGCTTCTGACTCTCCTTCTTCATAACGTGCAGCTAGAAAACATAAAAGGTATTTATTTGTAAGTGGAAAAAAAAGAACGATACTTGAAAGCTCTTTTAATAACTTTCTAGATTAAGCGATATTTGCCAATAATTGTTTTAAAAGAAGTCTCTGATCTTCATTAAAGATAATGCTAGTAATGCTTAATTGCTTTTGTATAGAAATGTTACATAAAAATAGAATGTTACATAGAAAAAAGTATGCCAGTTCTAAAAGATTACGAAACAATTTCTCTTTTTAAATGTGCTTTCTTCATAGGCTCCTTGCTATGTGTGCTTGGCCAAGAGAGGGAGTAAGCAACTAAAAGAACAGCATGGAGTTCAGGGATTATAAATGTAGACTAGCAGCTTGATCTTGGCTAAGTCTCTGTACCTTTGCCCTGGTGATCAAGTCATCTCTTAGTAACCATGTCTTCTCACTGAGGGGATTTTTACAAGGAAGCTAATAACAAAAACACCAAACTAAGTATGTAATCATTTTTACAGATAGATAAAATATGTTGCTCATTTCCCTAAATTCTTCAACAGTTATAATGAACATAATTTAAATTCTTCTTGATGGATGCGTTAAGAGTTATGTATTAAGAGGGTCTCCCTGGTGGTGCAACGGGTTAAGTCTTAGCACTATGAAGCTATCCGCAGCCACTGCAGCATGAGTTCAATTCCTGGCCAGGGAGCTTCCCACACGTCACAGCAGACTTCTCTTGTCTCACCAGCTGCTCCCCGCAGCAGTATATCTCAGTCACTCCACTGTTCTGCTCCCCACTCTGTCTCTGGTGAATCCTCTCACCTCCCAATACCTCTGGCCTACACCCCAGTTCTTGTATGCATAAATAATCTTAAAAAAAAAAAAGTTATGTGATTAAGAGCTTGACAGTACTAGTCTCAGGTAATTCTAACATCCATCCCCACGCAGAATAGTGTTATTTCTTTTCCAAATGAGAAAACTGGGCTTGAGAGCTTGATAACTCTTCCAAGGTCAGCTAACTATACACAGTGAAAAGAAATCTGGATCTAGAGTCATGGAGTTAGAAGCAAAAGGATTTAAAACTAGTCTTTTCTGGCGCAGGCAGACCTCTCCTGCCTCACACGCTGCTCCCCTCAGCAGTGTATTTCAGTCGATCTGCCTGTTCTACTCCCCACTCTCTCTGGGGAACCCTCTCACCACCCCACGCCTCTGGTCTGCACCCCAGCTTATATGCAAAAATAAAATCTTAAAAAAAAAAATCACTAAAACTAGTCTTTTCTGACTCTACTACCTCTCATCTTTTCCATAAAGAGACTGTACATCTTTTGTTGGATTTATACCTAGGTATAGGTTTTGTTGCAACTGTATAGTGTACCTTTTAGAAAAATATTTTCTTTCTGTGGCAGATTATAGAAATGAAACAGATTTTTATATAATGATCTTAGACCTAGCACCTTATTATTTTTATTAAATAGAACAATTTATCTATATGATCTTTCAAGTAAAACATTTAAAAAACACTATCAATTGCAAACCTTATAAATATTCTCCTATATGATCCTTATGCCTTCACTCAAACTTTTCCTGCTGTCACTGGAGGCTGGCTAGATGTGACCAGAAGAGGTAACAACATTCTTACCTTGTTTCTGACCATAAGGGGAATGATGCGAGTATTTTTCTAGTAAAAATGGAGATGCCCTTTATCAAGTTAGGGAAGCTTCCCTTCTATTCCTAGTTTGGTAAGTTTTTATCATGAATGGGAATTTATCAAATGCATCTGCTAAACCAATCATATAGTTTTAACCCTTTGTAACTATGTACTGAGTGATAGTTTTATCTTTTCTAATGTTGAAATGACCTGGAATAACCCAACTATGTTATCACGTACTATCTTTTATATATATTGCTAGAGAGTGCTTACATACTGTTTGGCTTTTATAACTAGCCAAACACAGAATTACTGGGGAGCTCTATTTTTTTCTATAGGAGTCTGTATATAATTTTTTTGCTGTATGTTTGGCCTGATATTTTCTATGTAACAACTTTAATTTCTTTAATGGTGACCTAGGTAATCATTCTTTTTATTCTTGGATCAGTTTTAGGAATTTACCACTTTCTGGAAATTTTCCATTTCATCTAAATTTTCCAATTTATTTGCATAAAAATAGTCCATGTATTCACTTTGTAATCTCTGTATGCTCCCTCTTTTCCCTAATATATATTCTGCCTTCTATTTCTTTCTTGATATTTTCATCACAGATTTGCCTATCTTCTTAATAGCTTTAACAGAAATTTTTGACTTTACTGATGCTTTTTGTTTTAGTTTTCTTTTCTAATAAATTACTTTCCCTTCTCAGCTTCCTTACCTTTTTTCTACTATCTCTATTTCTATGTTGGATGCTTAATTCTTTAGCTTTCAACTGCTTGTCTTTTCTAAATAGGAGCATTCACATTTATAAATTTCCAAAGTACTTTGGGTACTTTGGTACCCAAAGTACCACTTCCACTGCACCCATTGTTCTAATAATTATTTTCATTACTGCTACTATTCAATTTCAAATACTTAAATTTCTATTTATATTAACCCACAGGACGAATGAATATCAATTTATATGGCAAAAGGGACTTTGCAGATGTGATTAAGTTAATGATTTGGAGTTTGGAGTGTTATACTGGATTAATCTCTGGGTACTGGATTAATCTCTGGGTAATCACAGCAGTTCTTTAAAGGGGTACACAAGAAGGTCAAAGGAAGGAGGTGGTGGAATGATAGCGGCAGAGACTAGAGTGAATACAGAGGACAGTACCATGAGTTAAGGCATACAGCTAACCTCTAGAACTACACGGATAGTCCCCAATATCATTTTTGGACTTTTTAAATGACAATTCATGATGCTGTTCTGATTATAAGAGAAAAAAATTAAAGTCTACTGAAAATTTAAGCCAGTGACTTGGAAACCTAAGATGCTGTGAATGCCTTTCTGGGATTTCCTGATGGTATCACTAGTGCTCCCTATTTATCACATAGGTTTGAAACCAGGATATATAAGGCTATCAAACTGATTCTTTTTGAATAAGTATTTATTAACCTAGACACAGGCTTTAACACAAAATAAAGCTATAAGATAAAAATAAAGCAAGTTTTTGGGCCTCCCTGGTGGCGCAGCAGTTAGGCACTGCACTGTGGATCTGACGGCAGCAGCGATGCGAGTTCGACACCCAGCCGGGGATTCCCACATGGCAAGGCAGACCTCTCCTGCCCTGCCCCCTGCTCTCCTCAGCAGTGTATTTCCATCGATCTGCCTGTGCTGCTCCCCACTCTGTCTCTGGTGAACCCTCTCGTCGCCCCACGCCTCTGGCCTGTACCCCAGCTTGCACACATAAATAAATCTTAAAAAATAAATAAATAAAAAAACAAAGCAACCTTTGATAAATTTGTCAACCAGAGTGCAATAAAATAAATGCAACAAAATAGCAGGTACTCCCAAAACTGACAAACTCCCAACCAGACCAAAGTCACTGCAATTTTCCAGAACCAGAAGGATTCACTGAGAAGGCATTTGATGAGTCACAATCTAATGCCTACCCGCTAAAGCAGCATCCTCTTCACTTTCCGAGCCATACTGAAGTGCCATGGTAATTGCTGATAAACGACCCCCTTGTACAGCTCTTTTATTACTACAAAGGAAAACAAATAATTAGAAGGGGAAAAATGTTATAACAATTTAGTTACTTTGTAGGAAATAGGAACTATTAAAAAAGCATTCACATCAAAGATAAAAAATTCCATGCAACTGATGAGTCCCTGATTTATCTTCATACTTCTCATACCCCTTAATATCCTGCATAATGAAAGCCTGAGTAGGTAGGCTACTTGCAATTTTTTACTTAAATGCAGATCTACTCCTTATTTTATGGAAAAAAAAATTCATTAATAATCACTGGCAATTCTTTCCTAAGATGCTCATATTTAACAATGAATTCACAAATTCTATTTGAACAGAAAACCTTTCAGTACTTTACCACTCATCTTCCTGGCACTATTAAGCTCTATTTGGCAATTTCTGCTCAAACATATTCTCAGAGGCAAGATCAGGGCTACTATGGTACCTCAACCTTTTAAATAAGGTATGCAATAGCAAATTTTCATTTCTCCTAACTATCTCCAAAAATATTACTTCATGAGAGCCATCACCAGTACGCCTATCCTCAAACACGGGTCAGTTCTAGGATCAAACACACTCACTCTCTCTCACCGGTAATACTTGCTAGTGGGATTTCTGTCTTCACCAAGGCCACCTTTACTGTGTGAAGCACCTGTCAGCCTGGTTGCAGCCAAATTGGATGGCGTCCTATTCAGAGACAAGATAGAAAACCTCATAAAATTGAGAGCTAAAATCAGAATGCTGGGTAAACAAAAAGGAGGCAGCCATTTTTCTTCTTTTTTTCCAAATAAAAAATGCTCAAATATTCTGAGCCTCTCCTGTATAACAGGCTTTGCTACATGACCGAGGGTCTCTGCAGAGAACGGACCAGCGCTGGGGTTAGAGAGTTCATGGTGATTGCAATGACCAGAGGATCTGGGAACAAAGTAAGTGTCAGGACCAGAAGACAGTTTCAAAAGTAGCTACTCAATCTTTATTTCAGGGAGAAGGAAGTGGAAATTCAGAATTAAGACTTGTTCAAAGTGATAGTCCAAGCACAAGGAAAGACCAGGATAAAACTTTAGATCTCCTAATATGTGGTTAAATATTCTTACTGCAAACAGAAATATATATACACAGACACCTGTTGTAATATTACATATATACTAAGTACAGTATATATTACATGTGAAGTGTATAAAGCAGTTAAAGTGGTGTTAAGGCTTAAAAATTGTTTCTTTTAAATAAAGTCCTTCAGTCCCTGGTATGAAGAGGAAGGGTAAGCGGTATCCCTACTCTCTCCAGAATCACATTATTAAGTATAAATATAATCTTAAAATGCAAATATCTTATTTTCTACTGTACTGATTTCACCAGCTGGAAAATTTGGCAAATAATAAAGGCATAAAGATCTTAGAAGTTTTTTGACCTACCTTATTCGAAGGTTTGACTTAGCCATTTCATGGTGTTCAATTTCTGCTTTTTTCATATAAAATATCTTCTTAATTGAATTTGCATCCTGTCAAAATAAAATTGCTTGGCTTAAAAAAAGTACAGAAGAAAGGATGGTTTTAAAATGCCCTCACTCATTCACTGGACACTTCGGAGCAGTGTTCCATTCAGTATTCACAAAGCTACATCCTCTTAACTTGTCCACAAATATCTGAAACATCTTTATAATTAAAATAGAAGCTAAAAAGCTTAGAAGCTCTTCCAAAATTAGTCACGTAACACATGGTGAACAGGGAAAAAAGGGGGAAAGTACAATGAATTCTATGAACTCTATGTACAATGACCAAAAATTAAAACAAGAAGCACTGCTAAGATAAAAAGTTAGACTACAAATTTCGGATGCATGCAAATCTAGGATGAATGTACTTCCTTAAGTCAAAAGCATACTAATGTATTAAACCCAGCTTTTTATAATTTATTTATTTTTAAAAAGATTTATTTATTTATGTATACAAGAGCTGGGGTGTAAGCCAGAGGCATGGGGGTGGTGAGAGGATTCACCAGAGACAGAGTGGGGAGTAGAACAGGAAGATCTACTGAAGTACACTGCTGAGGGGAGCAGCAGGCAAGATAGGAGAGGTCTGCCGCGCCATGTGGGACTCTCCCCAGCCGGGGATCGAACTTGAACTCATGCTGCAGTGGCTGTGATAGCTTCATAATCCGAGATTTAACCCCTTGAGCCACCAGGGAGGCCCTCTTCATAATATAGTTAAGGAAAAACGATCAAAGCAAAAAGGAAAATTTTAACTGTATCAACAAACTACTGGTAGAGAACTATTAAAATGTGCTACTAAGGAATAAGAATACAGGACTTAATTATTCGTTTCCGGTTTTCACTCAAATTTTCTTAAAAGACAAAAGCTAAAAATTAAAATTAATGACCAAAAGCAACTGTATTTGAGTTAGCATTATGAAAATCTAAATGATTTTACTCCCAAAAGATTTTTGAGTAATACATTGCTAAATTCTCAATGATATATTATTAATTCAAGAAATTTCTATATGGAACTATTTATCACTGAACTATAAATCTATAAAGACTGATTTTTATATATATGAAATCTAAATGTAGGAACTAAATTAACATTTATCTGGACTGGAAACTATCCTTGGTCTGGCATAAAGACAGTCATATAAATGAATGGAATAGAACTAAGAATCTAACAATAAATCAATACATGTATATTTAGTTGATTTTCAACAAGGGGGCCAAGATAGTTCAAGAACAGTCTTTTTAATATAAGGAACTGGGAGAAATGAATATCTCATGTAAAAGAATGACTGTGGACTCCTACCGCACATATTCAAAAGTTAATTCAAAATGGATCAAAGATATAAATATAAGAGCTAGCACTGTAAAATTCTTATGAGAAAATGGAGGTGCAATTTTCAGGGTCTTGGAATAGGCAACAGTTTCTTAGATACGACACTAACAGCAAAGCAAAAACAGACAAACTGACCTTATCAAAATTAAAAACTTGTATGTGTCAAAGGACACCATCACAAAAGTGAAAAGACAATTCATAGAGTGGGAGAAATCAAGTCACAAAGGATCAATATTTATATTGTATGATTTTGCTTATATAAAATGTGTAGAATAGGCAAACTCACAGAGACAGAAAGTAGACTGGTAGTTGCCTGGAAAGTTTGTTGGAGAAATGGAGAATGACTGCTAATTAACTGTGGTGATGGCTGCACAACTCTGTCGATACACTATTAAATTTGGGTGCAATTTATAGTTTGTGATTTTGATATCAATAAAGTTGTTATATAAAAATTACCAGTTCTAAACTAAATAATCTACTCTTATGAATGAAAATAACAAAAACCAAAAACTAACCTTGAATACTTGAGAACCAGGCTCATTATAAGTTTTGGCATTTTTTGCTAGGAGATCTATATCTTTGGCCATTGCATGAACACTCTTGTAGCTTCCATTCTATAGTAAACAAAATACAGCAATTCCTCTTATTGAAAGTTAATCAGTATGACCTTAAAAAAAAACCTCCACATATTTTTAAATTGTCACCATATTCTAAGACTTATGGGGAAAGTACACGTGAATAGTATCTAGCCATTTTCTGTTTTATAAACTATTAATATTGTCCATTTACAAACAAGTTTTTGAGATCGGTAACAAAACCTTCACTAATAAAAAACTTCATTATTCTCAAAAAACTTACATTGGAAAATAAATCAGGTGAAAGTTGTTTTTCTTAGCAAAATCACAGTTCTTAATTTGTGCCAAGCACTGCTCTAAATGCTTCATGAATATAAATTCATTAAGGTGAACTCAATAGTGTCAAGTAAAATTCCTCTAGTTTTACATACCACTTCAGATAAAAAGTCAGCCTAACACAGAGGCTAACATTTTATGAGTACCTACTATGTATGTGCTAGAGTTATCGTATCTTTAAGATCACTTAATCTGAAATAAACCAGGATCACTTATGATTGGTACAATTTACAAAATAAAGAGGGAAAAGGAAAGAAGCAAAATGTACACATAAACTAACAAGAAGGACACAGAAATGAACAGATATGTTCTAGATGGACTGAGGAAATCAAATTAAGTGGAGTGGATGGTGGGGAAGGGGCTGCATAGGCAGGGTAAGGATAAATGAGGCAAAATACAGAAAGCCAGGCAAAAGAGAGTAGCTTTTTAATTTGCCAGGTGGGGGATACCTAACATCTGAGCACCTTTTGTACTTGGAGAAAATTCTGGCACAGGTGGTATCTTCTTCCACAACAGAGGGCAGAGTAGGCTGATGCAACTAGCATAAAGTGAAATAATTATTCCTTGAGTATTAAGGGACTAGAGCAGGGAAAGATAATGAAAGTAATGCGTTCCTAACTCCTGCAGGAGAGCAGTCTAGAAGTGGAGAAGTGTGTCCAGGACCACAGTGGCACATGGCAGTGGTAACAGCAATGGCTCCACAAGAGACCTGAGCTGTGCCAAGACATCCCTTTCTGCTCAAGTTAGTAAGAGTTAGTTATTATGAACTGGTACAAGGAGAAGCAACTTGCTTCAGCAGAGACTAGAAACAAGTGACAAGTCACTGAGAAGTAGAACAGCAGGAACTATGTTAGGGTCAGGAAACAATAAGCATAACTATCTAGAGAAGCTTTCTTCAAAGAGATAGGAAAGATGATTACAATAATTTGGACATAAGAGGGCAAGGGTCTTTATTAGGGTGATGGCAAAAGAAGATGAGATTTTTGGAAGGGAAAAAAGACAAGATAAGTTGAAAGATCACAGAGAAGACTGGGGTGAGACAGGGGTGTTAAAAGACCTGATTTGATATTCAGAATTATGAAAATACCATGCTCATAAATAGGTGCTAGAAATCCAAAGATTTAGGTTTCAGGAGACTGAGTCATTCTTAGTAGCAGCTATTGGGCTGTCTTAAAAACTAGGTGATAACATTAAGGAATCTGTATTTCAACATTCTGTGAAAATGTATCTTTGAGTACCAGCAAATACCACACTATTACTCTTTACTGCGCTCTTAGACTTTAAAGCCAAGAAGTTTCTCCTTCCTGGCAAACCAGCATGTTTTCAGTCTCATTTCTCAATAAGACTATATAACAATTAAATTTCTCTTTTTGTTTTATCACTAGGAGCTCTAAACCCTCCTTTGCCTGGAAGGAGAGACCTGGTAATTGTACATTCAGTGTACAGCAGAGGAAGAAGGCAAGCTGCTTGACCAAAGTGACATATCTACCTAGTCAGAAGAAGAGCTAGGAAAATAACCCATGTCAACTTAACTATTTCTGGCACAATTTATAGATATATAATTTATAGATTTCTGGTATAATGTAGCTCTTTCTCCTTACACCTCCTTAGCCTTTGACCATGACTTTTTAAATTTCAGTCATCATTCACACCACATTTATTAAGCACCGACTCTGTGGAGAGGTATTAACAGCGTCAGGGTTAGAAGCACAGACTCTGGAGTCAGTCTGGATTCAAATTCTAACTTTTTTCCTTACTAGCTGATGACGGGGGCAAATGATGTACTACCTCTGTGCTTTAGTTTTCTCATCTAGAAAGGGGATGAGAAGGGGAATATTATCATCTAACTCATGGAGTTGTGTTAAGAATTAATAAGCTAATACATAATAGCACTTAGAACAGCGCAGGCAAATATTTTATCACTGGAGATACAGGGAGGTATGTGCTAGAAGAAAACAGTGTCTAATTCACTGACTTATACAGGTAATTTATTCTGATATATCCTAAAACTATTTGGAAATGGATAAAAATAAACAATGAAGTTTTATGACCAATGTATCATTCACAATCAGAAATGTCCATGATCCATGCTTTTTATATTGTCTTAAGAGCAAGATTTACCATGTCAATGAGAATTTTGCTTTGTTGCCTACAGAAAAACTGCAATGCTGCATTGCTTCCAAATCTACAATCAGTTAACACACACCAGTGTGCTTATACTATATTGCTAATAAGCCCTTACAGAGAGATCTGCTTTTGTTTTCTAAAAGCCCCTAAGAAAGACTGTAAGTCAATCTAGTCTAAAAGTCACATGTTACATATGGTCACCTTCATACCTGTATCCTCTGGGCAATGGTCTTGAGATCTATAGGTTCCTTAATTATTGCATAATAGTCTGGATATTGCTGGAAGAGAAAAAGCCAAGGCATTGTTAATAAACAAAAGTATACAGCTAGGAAGGAAACACACTGATAATCTGTAACTCAATAAATTGAGCAGTCTAGTGAGATTCAAAGCTAAAGACACAACCATAGAGCATGTATTTGAAGTAAAAAGAATTTCATTTTAACAAGCCTCATGATATATCAAATAGCATGATATAGCACTTTACAGTACCATTATATAACCAATAAATCACAATTCAATGTTAAACAAATCTAAATTTACAGAATCACACTATTTAAAATTGAAGATCCCAAGATAGGTGTGCCTGGAAGCAAAGTAAAGGACTGTTTTTGAAGGGTTTGATATAAGTCTTTTAAGACCACAATTTAAATAATATATACAATTATATCCCATTTCATATAAAATTCTAAGGAGCTATAAAAAGTGAAGTTGCAAGATTTCTTAGGTTCATTTTCAACTTAATGTTTCTAACTTATTTCAAAAATAAAACATTTTAAATTAAATTATGTTACAGAAATAAAGAAAAATTATATGCACTTTCTGATTTTTTGTCAAATACTAGCTTATCACAAGAAAAGAAGATCAGTATGTTAGAGGAAAGTCCTTGAAAGGTTTCACAGTCTTCAATACATTCATAGTCATGAGTCTTTCCTATAGATTTTGTTCCTTGGAGGAAATAACTGAATTTGACCAACAATCAAAAGTTGGTCTCCTCAAGTGGAAAAGGCATCAGGCTCTACAGGGTCTTTCTACCTGTTCAAGTAACAATGACAACAAGAAGCAGAAAGCCAGTTTTCACTCAATTACTGGGCTGACAGGGATCTCAATGATCTGATCCTCAGTTTACCCCTTTCTAATTTCTTAACCCTCCTCCTTTCTTTGCTTGGATCAAATTCTTTTCTAGCCCCTCTCTTCACAAATTGTACTTTTGAGGAGCAGCTCAGAAGACAAATTAAGCCAGGTCACACAGGCTGGGATATAGCGTTAATACAAGCTATCATATTTCACCTCTTCCACTTAGCCATTCCCACTTGGGAAGACTTATAAATAAGAAAGGTTAAAAACTGCCTTTTTCTCCAAGTCTCAGTCCTGTGGTATTTTAAATTGTCACACCCCGAGGGACCAAAAGGAATCAACTCCTGTGCATGGTGTTCCTGAAAGTCCTGGAAAGGGAGAACCAAATATTAATTTCTTATTGCTCCAAATCATCACTACTGATGATTTTTTTTATCATGGTAAAATATATGTAAGATTTACCATTTAATCATTTTTAAGTGCATAGTTCAGTGGCATTAAGCACACTGATATTATTGTACAGCCATTATCACCATCCAACTCCGGAACCTTTCATTTTCCCAAAGTGAAACGCTGTATCTATTAAACAGTAACTCTACTTTCCCCTCCAGTTGTAAACAGGGTAATCCCAGGGAAGGGGGAGTTTCCAGGTTCCCTGCCCCACCCTAAGAAAGGGTGGAGCTGAGGAGCAAAGGGAAGTTGGAGAGAAGGCAGGGAGACGGAAGGAAGGAGACCAAGAAGAGGCCTGCAGGAGGCACAAGGAACAGAGAGACAGGTGAAGGGGCTGTGCTTGCTCCTCAGCCTTGGACTAGTGCCAGGAGTTTGGGGAACACAGAAGGAGAAACTTGAAACAGATATGGGTGACAGACCCATGGGGATATTAACAATGGCAGCATTTGTCTTGATTTTGATTGTGTTCTTTTCCTTCCAGACTCGTCTGGGCCCTTCTGCCCCTTAACTATGGGCCCCAACCAGGAGGCACCTTACAGTCGTGGCAGCTTCCGGGCCGCAGTGGCCTTGCTTTGGGCCATCCCTGTTTGGCTGGACATTTACCCATGAGGGGATGGGTAACTTTGGGTGCTTGATTTAAAAACTATTTTATCTATTCTTTCCCTTCTCTTTATTGCACATTAATTGTATTCAAGATATTTTCTATTGAAGGTCTTACGCACTTGAGTATGTCTTGTATTAATGCGATGTATGGCAGAACCCATTTGAGTGTGCAGGTTTGGGGGTCCCGGGGTATCTCTCACATCCTGCCTTCTAATACTGCCAGTGCCAGGCAACCACCATTCTATTTTCTCTCTATGAATGTGATTATTCTAAATACCTCATGTAAAAGGAAACATGTATCTTTGCTCTTTGTGTATGGCTTATTTTACTTACCATAAAGTATTCAGGTTTCATCAATGTTGTAGTATGTATTAGAGGGTGTTTTAAGGCTGACTAGTATTCCACTGTTTCTATATACCTCATTTTGTTTATACCACAGTCTGTTTTCTACTCATTTGTAAATGGACTTTTGGGTTGTTTCCCAGTTTGGTAATTCTTACATGATAAAATAAGCACTTTTATTTATAAAAGAGATGGAAACATCACCTTGCTCAGGAGACAGAATGAAATGAAGATAAATTAATTCTTCTCCTTAATCTCCCGGTAGTAGATAAGAGAGATATAATAAGTACTCTTCTACCCCAAAGAAGAAGAGGTTTTCTAAACAAGTAAGACCCTTCAAAAGTGTCAGGACCCCTTGTGACTTCATACCCAAGAGACAATTAACAGAGATATAGAGTTGACTCACCTTGGCCTGTGGAACTACAAAAATTTCCATGACCTCAGCATTCTTGTATGTCTAGACAAGGATATACTTTTACAAATACTTCACTGTAATATTTACCTACATTGTGAGCATTTGCTTTTGTATCTACTTCCTTTCCCAGGCCCTGAATTTCTTAAGAACAAGGGCTATGCCAGACTTTCTTTTGTGTCACTGCCATGGAGCGAGCATGTTATAGGTGTGCAAGTAGTTCTTGCTGAGGAACAAGTGGCATGTAGCTTTCCCCATCAATCATCAAGTTGTTGAGTATTTATTTAAAAGTGTGCCTTTATACTTGTAGGACAGTGGTGACATTAGAAAAAAGACATATATGACCACTATTGTCCTAAATGTGGATCTGATTAGAAAAACAGGGATTATATGGTAATACATGTAAAATTTTAAGAAGAAAATAAGGCAATTCCTCAAAAAACTAAACACAGAATTGCCATATGATCAGTAATTCCACTTTTGGGATATACTCAAAAGTAAAAGTAAGGTCTCAAAGAGACAGCTACATGCTCATGTTCACAGCAGCATTATTCACAATAGCTAAAATGTGGGGCAACCCAAGTATTCCTCAGCAAAAGTGTGGATTAAAAAAATGTGGTATTTACATACAATGGAGACTAAATACACATGACAGTATTATTCACCTTCAAAAACATTGAAATTCTGATATATGCCACAGTAAGAATAAACCCTGAACATATTACAGTAGGTGATGAAATAAGCTACTCACAAAAGGATAAATATATTATATGATTGATCTTATACAAAGCACTAAAAGCAATCAAATTCATAGAGAGAAAAAAGTAGAATGATAGTTGTCAGAGGCATAGGAAGGGGAAGTAAAGACTTACTGTTTAATGGGTTTGGAGTTTCAGTTTGAGAAGATGAAAAAGTTCTGAAGATGGATGTAGTAATGGCTGTACAATAATGTAAAATTACTTAGTGCCAACATACTTTTTCACTGAACTGTATACTTAAAATGTTAAATCTTATGATATGTATATCTTACAAAACTTTAAAAAAAGAATTGTCAATAAAAAAGTTAAGAAAACAAAAAATGTTCTTCTGGCCAAAGTAAAATTATAGAACATATCCTTTGTGCTTGCTGCCGAGATCACAAGGGAATCTCTGGGCTGTCTCCAATGCCTCCTATTAACTCATAAAAATTTTAAAGTACTTAAGTGCTTATAGAGATCAAATTTTAATTCATGTGCCTTTAATTATATCACTTACCACTTTAGAAGGCAGTTTCTGAAAAAGTTCACTAATGAGATGTCCTGATGGATTTGTGGCTACAACTATGGCTTCAAGAAGCTGCTCTAGGATTTCCTTCAAGTAACTTGGAGAAGACTAGAAGGAAGGAGTATTTTGTTAGGTAAATCCAAAAATAAATGTTGATATTAAATGGCTCCTAAAATTGTAAAGCTAATTCCAAACAACAATTTATAAATAGTACTTATTTTAAGTATTATTAAGTTTCAAGAAAACCAACAAATACTCTGATGCTTGACTCAGAGTTATAAGCCCAGAATAGCGTATGTGAAACTAACAAGGTACCTTATATTGTTTCAGTAACTAAATCCCTCGATACAGGTTCTTTTACTGAACTCTATTCTGCGGTAAACTTAACAGTGAAGTTCAAGTTCATATGAGAAATGACAGAAATGCATAGCCTTTCTCTGAGACAGAAAAACATGCCCTAATACTTGGCAATTTCTACAGCTGCAGTTCACATCTAGCAATGCTGTGTTATCCTTTTTTTTTTAAAAAAAAAAAGATTTATTATTTGTGCATACAAGAGCTGGGGTGTAGGCCAGAGGTATGTGGAAGTGTGGGATTCACCAGAGATAGAGTGGGTGCAGAACAAGCAAACTGAAATACACTGCTGAGGGGAGCAATAGGTGAGAGAGGAGAGGTCTGCTCCGCCATGTGGGTTAGCTGGGGATTGAACTCGTGCTGCAGTGGCTGCTGACAGCTCCACAGTGCTGAGATTTAAGCTCTTGTGCCACCAGGGAGGCCCCAAAGCTGTGTTATTCTTAGTAGAACTATGTATATAAAACTGGAACTACAAACTTTCAACTATGCTTTAACAGATCTAACAACAAAGTTCAAGTTATATCAAAGTATAATAAAAAGTTTTATCAAAATCAATAGGTGCATATCATTTCTGTTCTCCAGACTGACTGGCTTACTCCTACCTTAGTCACTGTTTCAACATGGAAAAGTATATGCCCCAAAGAGTACCTGATCAGGGACGGTCTGAGTCTGAAGGCAATTTCTATAGTGAGCGAAGTTGTGATGTTTCAAAGTTGATTAACTAGCACTTCCACACTAAACAGTGTTTTGTGCATGTAAACAAAGGTTAATGGCTATTTCTGGTTTAAATCAAGAAAGCATTAATATTTTTGCCCTAATCCAACATTAATTCCACAGAAGGGCACTAATACCTCTTGGGACTCACACAACGCTTGGCAAGAATGCATACAAAATAAATATTTAATATACCATACAGGATTAGCTGAGAATTCCCAACCAAGTAAACTTAGGGAACCAACACAACACTGATGAAAACAGACTAAAATATTCACATTGAAGCCATTTACTTCCTGACTAACACATAGTACCACAGAGTTAGTTTCAAAAAGAGGAGGGTTCTATTTTGCAGCCAAGTTTCCTCTCCTTCCAACCAAATCAGCTACACTGGAAACATGTTTGCAGGTGACAAGGCAGGCTATGTGATGGCATACATACAACCTATCCCCACAAATGGGATAACTCCAAGGAAATCATTCTTAATTTAAAAATGAGAAACCTGGGCCTCCCTGGTGGCGCAGTGGTTAAGCGCTGCACTGTGGGGATGTCGGCAGTGGTGATGCGAATTCAACGCCCGGCTGGGGAGATTTCCACATGGCACGGGAGACCTCTCCTGCCTCACCCGCTGCTCCCCTCAGCAGTGTATTTCCGTCGCTCTGCCTGTGCTGCTCCCCACTCTGTCTCTGGTGAACCCTCTTGCCACCCTACGCCTCTGGCCTGTACCCCAGCTTGCAAGCATAAATAAATAAATCTTTAAAAAAAAAAGAGAGAAACTTAAAAATTCTCTCTCTCTTCATGAGAATCTTAGGGCTAGAAAGAAGCCTAGGGGGCATAAGCATAAAGATACAAAAGCCTTCCAATTTCTCACTGAAACAAACATAAGTCTTAAATATAGGCATTTTGATTTTTTGACTAGACCCATGAAGGCCTATATAAATGAGTCCTTTGTAAGTAATGTACTGCCCAAGAAAACATGCGTTAACATCAATAAAATTACAGAAATCCCTTGTTGAGTGCCTTTATCTAATTTCAATCATCTATATCCTAAAAAGAAATTGACCGGGTATCATATTTTGAGACCTCAATCAGAAGTTATATTTTTGAGAAATTCACTGCTTCTTTCTGTATTGGAGTTTCAGCAAAAGGTCCATCCAGAAAACTTAGGGAAGAAAGGAGAATGTTGTGCTTTGGCTTTCTCATTATTTAGCTGCGGAAGAGAAATGTGATTCCTTTTACTATATCCTGCCTCTCCCCCCACCTTTAGTTATCCATGTGTGTTTTTTCAGGAAGTATTTATCAGTATTTACATGTCAGGCACTTTTAGATGCCAGGAATCAGTGAACAAGATAATATCTTTAGTTGGGCTATCATTCTACTTGGGGGAAGACATAAAATAAACATGTAAACTAACAAACTAATAAGCTATTTATACAGTGGTAAATACTGAAGATCACAGACAGAATGATATGATGATGGGAAAGGAGTATGGAGCAAATGATTTAGATAGGGTTGTCAGGAAAGCCTTCCCAGCTGACATTATTTTAAGTGATACTAGAATAATAAAAAGTCACAGACAAAGCCAAGGAAGAATGTTCTAAGCAAAAAATAAAAGCAACTATGAAATTCCAGAGGCAGGAACGTACTTGGCATGTTCTAGGAGCAAGAATCAGTCTAAACTACAAAAAGATTCCTAACCAAGGAGATTCCATTCATTCTCCAATTTTTAATTACAACACTGCTTACCATTATATATCCTAATCTAGCAATGCAGGGCCAGTCGTTCATAATACTAATATTCTCTTTTAAGCTGAGCAGGAAAAATATATTAATGTAAGAATAATTCATGAAAACAATCATGCATGGCCCAGATTATCCAGGATGTCCTAGAATCCCTTGTAATTAGAATGGAGGCTCTCTGGCTGTATGCGCCTTATTTCTCCCCGTTTTATCAACAGAACTGCACAGGAAGTCTAGCTGCCCACAGGGTGTAGAAGAAAGCACAGGCAGAGGCCCTGCCACGTCTTAATATTCCGTCTATCGCCATATCCAGCTACACACTTACTCCTTCGGTCACCGTGCCTTCGTTGGCTTGCCCATCTTCATCATCATCTTCGTCATCTGCTTCTCCTTTCTGAACAAACTCGTTTCTCGTTCGAAGGTACAAATCCCAGAGTTTACAAGCAGCTTTATATTCAGGAGAATCTGGCTATAAGTTAGCAAAGAGCAAAGAAACAAGTATTACTTTAGCATTTGATTGTAACTCAACTACTACTTCTAAAGCATCAACTTCCTAAAGACTGTTACTCTAAGACGTAACTTTGAAAACCCTATCACATATTTAAGAAATTTTATTATTAAAAGATACATGGGCCTCAATTCCTCCTCTGAAGAACGAAGTATATGTTTTAAAGACATTCTGAAATCAAATTATTTACTTATGTCCTATCTCATTACATAAAGACTCAAATATGACAATATAAAGAATAAAACCCAATTTAAGGGATGGAAGTATAAAGGACAGAAGTTAATGATAATACTTCTACTTTTAAACTATTTAATACCTTGTTTGAAGATTTCTATTCCTGAAGTATGGTTGGGCATTAACTAACTGAAGTTTTCTAGTAAGTCAATGCTGGATGCAATGTTATAAACAAAAACCCAATGCAATGTTAAAACTACACCGATGTGTTGCCAAATGAGCAAGTGTAACACTTAAGCCTATGTTCACTTTGGGGCCATTTATAAGACAAAATAAACCTAAGCTTTAGTTTTCAAGATGCCTCAAGGCTGCATGAACAGGAGATAAAGGTTAGAGTCTACCAGAAGCTGGGGACTCCAAAGGCCATGGCTGCAGCATAACTGGAAAATTCAGTTTCTGTGCTGCCAAGCACAGCTCAACCCTTTCCTATCTTAAACCACGGCTGTGCAGGAAAGGAGAAGCATGAGATGACTCTCCTCTTGAGGACTTATCATGATAAGCTAGCCCTCACAAAAATAGGTCAGGCACCCAGGATAAAGCAACAAATTTTCTCTGCATGAACCCAACTTCAATCTCAGCTTCAAACAGTCTCTAGGGATAAAGTTCTAAGAAATATGAGCTCATGATCAAAAATCATGAAACACATGAATCAAAGAATTACAAGAGAAAGCTAGCAGAAATGCCAGAAAAATCAGACATGTAAATAGTTCAGATATTGGAATTATCTGCCATAGAATAAAAAATAAGTTTGTTGAGTATGTTTAAAGCAGCGGTAGACTTGAGGATGTGAGCAAAGTACGCAAGATTCTTAAAAATAAAAACAACAAAAACCTTCCAAAACACAAAAAATATAAATATTAAAACGCAAAAGCTGAATATTGGTTTAAAAGTAGATTTCAAAGCCAAAAGAACAAAAGAAATGATCTAAAAAGAAACACAGACACAAAAAAGGAACTATGGACCATTTAGCAATATGAACCTAAGAGAGTCCTAATGTAATATCCAATCAGAGTTTAGAAGGAGAAGAGAGAGAAAATGGGGTAAGGCAATATACAAAGACATTGGCTAAGATCTTCAGATGATGAAAAACATCAATGCAAAGACTAGGAAGGTCCACAGCTCCCTAACTATAAAATACAAGGATATTCATATCTAGACATATCACAGTGAAACTGTAGACTACAAAATACAAAAAGAACATACAAAAAATAGCCAGAAAGATAAACTTTAAAGGAACTACAATTATATTGACAGGTGACTTCCAATAGCAATAAAAGAATGAAAAATAAAGACAGTAGTGCATTTGTGAGTAAAAATAAATACTGACTATATAAGATATTTTTATGAGATTTAAAAATTTGCCACAATAGGGCCTCCCCTGTGGCGCAGCGGTTAAGTGCTGCGCTGTGGAGCTGTCGGCAGTGCACTATGCGAGTTCAACGCCCAGCCGGGGAGAATCCCACATGTTGCGGCAGACCTCTCCTGCCTCGCCCGCTGCTCCCCTCAGCAGTGAACTTCTGATCTGCCTGTTCTGCTCCCTACTCTGTCTCTGGTGAACACTCTCACCACCCCAGACCTCTGGCCTGTACCCCAGCTTGTATGTAGAAATAAATAAGTCTTTAAAAAAAAATAGGTAATATCACAAAAAAAAAATTGCCACAATAAACAAAATATACAAAATAAGTAAGGAGATTTATTCTAACATCTTTGCATTAATTAGACGGAAAGTTAAGATGCTGACCAACTTTTGGCTTTGATAAGCCAATTACACCTATTAAAATTTCTTGGATAAAAAGTTAAAGATTATCAATAGATTTTTTTAAATTTCCAAACTATAAAGGGAATAGGAGAGAATACACTACAAACAAAATGAAACCAAAAGAAGACAACGTGAAAAACAAAATAAAAAAATTACAAAATGAGATAAGTATAAACTAGAAATTTAGGACTACATCCAAACATAATGGTAATTGCTAAAGCCATAAAGATATGAAATGGTACAGTTAAAAGGTAAAAACTGTCAAATGGATTAATTGAAATTCATGAATATGCAGTTTACAAGAGCTACATCAGTTTTAAAAGGATATGAAGAGGTGGAAAGTTGAAGAACTAAGAAAAACTAGGTAAACACAAAAATAAAGTTGATGTAACTATTAAACATCAAATAAGATAGACTTCAAAAATATTACTAGTAATAAAGAGGGCTACTTCATAATGCAAAAAAGTTCCTTCTCTAGGATCATAAAACAATTTAAACTTGTATGTTCTTATTTGAATAGTTTCTATAAAGCAATGACTCAACAGAGTTTTAAGGAGAAACAAATTCATCATCAAAGTAAGAAATAGTAGCTGAGAGTTCATGCATTAAGTTGGTAAGGACTTCTAAAAGGACTTGTAAAAGATTTTGGCAATACAGTTAACAAGATAGAGCTAATGGACACACAGAACATTATGAATAATTTTGTTATATTCACAAAAATTTTAGCAGCATTATTCATGATAGCTAAAAGTAAAAACAATTTACTATGAAATAACAGAAAAAATATATATTGATTTCTGCCTGCACTCCTGGCACAGAGATCCTGAAACCCTGGCAATTTACTAAGTGATAACAGCACAAAGAGCATCTTCTGTTCTGTTGAGGGCATTCTATTGAGGGATCCTCGATGGCTCTCCTGGATGGCCAACAGAAAGACAAAGCCACGATTAAAAGCTCGGAATTTTCATCTCTACCTCACAACCTTCAGAGAGATTATGGAGTTAATATTTGACCGTATTTACATAGGGAGCTGCCACACAGCCTCAACAGTATCTTGCTCAGAGAATTTCCAAGTGAGTGAATCCATCCACACCAAAAGCGTAATATACTCCAATTCCACAAGGGACAGAGACTCTTGTGTTTGGGACTCTTCCAGATCTTACCATATGTATCTCTTCATCTGGCTTTATCATATCCTTGAATAAACTTTGTGAGCCACTCTAGCAAATTAATCAGACCCAAGGAGGAGGTCACTGGAACCTCCAACTATAGCTAGTTGGTCAGAAGGGGTGATAACCGTGGCTTGTGACTGGTGTCTTATGTGAGTCTAGAGGGACTGAGCACTTCACCTGTGGTATTTGATGCTACCTCTAGGTAGAAAGTATCAGAATTGAGATTAATAGAACATCCAGTTAGTGCTACAAGGTTTGCTTGGTGTGAGGAAAAACCTCCAAACCTACTTTTGGTGAGCGGAAGTGTTGTGAATATAGTGTTCTATGGATTGGGATAATAGTCTAAGTGTAAAGTAGTCTCACAGGGAAGATATACACAGTAGAGAAGAATTAGGTTTTTCCCAAAACAGGAGGAGAAGTACTGTTTTTCATTTACAACAATCAACTGGTAAATACACAAACAAACTGTGGTATATCCACAATGGAGTATTATTCAATCATAAAAGGACTGAACTAGTGAACCCTGAAGACATGTTCAGTGAAAAATGCCAGTTACAGAAGGCCCCAGGCTGTATGATTTCATTCATAAGCAATGTCTTGAATGTTCATACAGAGGTAAGTAGTTGATTGGTTACCACAGGCTGGGAGGAGTAGGACTGGAGAGGGCATGCTAATGAATGTGGCTTTCTTTTGGTGGTAACAAAAATATTACTGAGTTAGAGAGTAGGGATCGTTGCATCCTGCAAATATTTAAACCCCCCCCAAATTCTACACTATAAAAGGATGTGTCTCAATTCAAGAAAAAAAACTACACACTCACTCAGTGTAAAGAATAAATCTAAGATGGATGTAGCTGGAAGAGATAATGCTAAGTGAAATAGGAAGGAGGAGAAAGATAAACACTGTATGGTATCACTTACATATGAATATAGAGAAACCAAACTAAGGGTCAGATAAAGACAAACTTAAAACACAAACCCTTGAAAATTGTCTGTAGAACTGCAGCATTCAGAGGGGGAACAGTGGGGTGGGATGAGAACAAGGAGGAAGGAAGCGCAACGAACTATGGTGATGGTGGGTGCACAACGGACTATGGGTGGTGGGTGCACTATAGTGCTGAGGCCTGAGTGAGGGAATCCTATACTTCCAAACAATCAATGATAATGGAAGACAATATTACCTCAAAACAAAAAACAAACAGAAAAAACCCACAAAAACCTCAGAGTAAATCTAACAACATTTTTGTAGAACTTTTATGAAAAAAATTTGAAATTTTGCTAAAATACCTGAAAGACAAGTTAAATAAATAAAAACATACCAAATTTCAGTTTGGAAGAGTCAACATCATAATTAAACCAACTCTCTAAACTATGATCTATAGATTTAGTGTAATTCCATGAAAATTTGAACTTTTCATGGAAGTACAAGTTAACTCTGAGTTAACCTGTAAACTTAACACACTAGTATGAAAACGTATAAGGTCAAGAAAAGTCAATACACTATCCTTACCAAATAAAGAATTATAAAGTTATAATAATCATGGTGGAGTAGAATAGCCAAGTATAGATAAATTAGCCGGAACAAAAAGAATAGAAGACTAGAAAGAGATCAGTGAGAACATGGGAAGGCTGACAGCACTGACAGAGCAGCTAAATGTGGAGAGGATGGCCATTTCACAGTGCTGGGGGAAAAACAGTCTCCTACCTCACAGAAGACACAGAAATGAATCTCAGTGCATAAAGGTTTATGTGTAAAAAACAAAGCTATTAAAGTTCTGGGAAAAAATGTAAGAGAAGAATATCTTTATCAACACTGGGCAAGAAGACTTTCTCAAACAAAACACAAAGAAAAATGACCCACAAAGTTAAAGACTGATAAATCTGACTGTATTAAAAGTAAAAACATCTCTTCATCAGAAGCTATTATAAAGAGTATAAGGTGACCACACACAGAGAAAAGATACTTTTAACACATACAACCAAAACAGGATTCATATCTAGAATATATTTAAGACTTCTGGAAATAAATACGGAAAAGACAGTTCCTGGAAGAAATGGGCAACAGATTTGAACAGATACAGAAGAAACAAGAATGGTTCAGAATCAAATGAATATTCATTGTCTTTAGAAAGAGGAGAAATGTAAACCATGGGAAATCACCACTTACCCACCAGATTGATAAACACTAAAACATCAAAATCATCAAATTGGGCTCCTTCCACATCTGCTGCCCTCTTACCTTGTAATAGGCCTTTGCATTGTTAAAAAGCAGCTGGAAGTCTGCAGTCAGCAGATTAACATCGTCATACTCCTCCATTTTTAGTTTCTGCTGGATTTTCATCAAGTCAATGGGCTGAGAAACTACTTCATAATAGTCTGGTTGATTTCTGTTTTAATTGAAAATTTTTTAAAAAGTTATTAATACAAAGCCTGTACAAAGCTGTATTTCAAAACTATCTGTGGAAATGTCCATCATTTCAAGTGAAAGACTATATTAGACTTACTGCCATTATTAAAATTACAGGGGAACAACAAAAACAAAAAGCTTATGCATTCCCTTTTCAAATTACAGATATAAGAAACTAAATTAACTTTTGTGATGATCCTTTTATATGCTAAATATTTAAGATTTAGAGCATTAGCACTAAAACCATGTTAATAGTATCTTTTGTAAATGAAAATAAGTTATCTTTCTATGTTCAATAGTGGGTGAAAATGGACACATGTTTCAAAGCTGGATTATCCTTGTTCAGTTAGAGACCACAAAAATTTTTCTGCCAAGTACTGTCAAGTGCCATTATATATAATGTTCCAGTATCAATTACTAAAGGGACAAAGGAGAAAGACGAGGCCCTTGGTTCAAGGAACTATCAAAGATAAAAGAACGTAAGAAGCTTGTAGACTATGAGCAAACCATTAAAACAAAAAAGCATGGAGACGATAAACTCAAAATCCGGGACAGTAAACATGCCCTGGAGCAGAAAGAGGGATAGTGAGACACACACAGGAAATTGTAAAGATAGTTATAATGATAATTTCTTGGATTGGGTTTGGGGTTCCTGGATGTTTTGTTTTTTTCTGATTTTTTCCAAACAGAATTCCACGAAATAAGTAAATCTTCTGAAAAATAATCTGTGACTGTTTTTCTCAAATCTACCAAGGTGGGTAGGAAGTTAACTCTGTTTCAGACATGTAAGAGATAAGTTATTATATACAAAGAATGTCATAGTCATCAGGCATTGAAGTTTAATCTCTTTTGGGACCTTGGCTGACAGCTTATAGACAAGTATGTATATTTACTTTAAAAAAACCTTTTATTCTCATATAAAAGTTGCAACAGTAGCACAAAGAACTTTTTTCTGAACCGCTTATGAGGAGGTTGCTGACATGATGTCCTATCACACATGAGTGGATGAGTGTATATTTCCTACAATGACAACAATTCAACCATTGAAATAAGGACATCAATTCTGATATATAGTTCTACCACTTAATCCACTCATATTTTGCCAACTATTTCATAAATGTCCTTTATAGAAAAAGGAGAAAGTCTGGAACCATGTGTTACACTTACTATATTTCTTTAGTTTCCTTCATTCTGAAACAGTTCCTTAGTCTTCCCTTGATTTTCAAGATCTTTATACTTCTGAAGATTACAGGTCAGTTATTTTGTAGAGTGACCCTCAATTTGGGTTTGTCTGTTTTCCTGATGAATAAATTTCAGGTTATGCTTTTTTGGTAGGACTATGACAGAAACGATGCTTTCTTCTCACTGTATCCCATCAAGTGGCACCCAATTTCAATTTGTACCCAATACTTTGGTTGACTTTTGATCATTTGATAGATGGTCTGCCAGGTTTCTCCACTGACCAGGCCTCTTTTTCTCTTTACATTTTATGAAGAAATACCTCAACTATGTAAAAAGCCCATTTTGCCTCAATTATTCATTTACTTGTAATTATTCATTTACTTACATCAATGTGGATTCTTGGATTTGTATTTTACTCAGTGGGCTAAACTATTACTATAATTATTTTGATGCTCAAATTGTCCCAGGTTTAGCCAGTTGAAGTGCTTTCAAGACGGCTTCTATATTCTATGTCCTTTAACATGTCACATCACCCTTTGGGCACTTACTTTTCTGTGTAGTTCAGTATATCATCCATTATTGGAATGGCCTGGGGCATTAAAAAATGGCGATTCTGTTATGTACAGACAAAAATCACTAGTCTATTAAGTACTTATTTTCTGTTAATTGTATTCCCTACCCTTAAAATCAGCCATTTCCCCAAAGAACTCTGGATCATTTTAATGATAAATGGCATTTGAAAACCAAGACAACTGCTAGATGTCCTCATCTCTAGGGTGTTCCTACTCCAAGCTGTCTCAATGAACAAAGCTAGGAAAAAGATATATGCTCATTTACATCAATTTCTGTATCTACATATATTGGAATCCACAATAATACATATAATATCATCAACTGTTTCCAACTCTAAGCCAACACAATAGGGTTCACTCTAGTTTCTTTTCCCTACTTTACTCCTCTTCTTTGACAATAAGAAAGCTGACTCCCTAACATGACTTGCTATGTATTTACTTGTAAGACTGGCTCCCTGTATGTACCCAATCTCCTCTTGCTGTTTTCCTCCCCACAATGCTCCACTCATCCTGCTCAAGCTGTGACCCCTTTCCTCTATTAGGCCACATCCTATTTGATGCTCGATTGCAACCATGACATACTACTGCCACTACTTCCCTCAAAAGGACACAGTCCTTCCCCCATCTAGGTCTTAACACCCTGTGTCAGGAAGTCCTTCTACAAGGACACACTCTTTATTATGCTCGGGCTCCAAACACTGCTACCGGTTAGCAAAACCTACTTTATTTAGCCTCACATAATGGTTTTTGGATTGAATTCTTTTTTCTTTTTTTAATTTGGGGTGCTGGGACCAGCAAGAACTAGCTGCCCAAATACCAAAAAATTATGATTCTGAAATCTCTTCAAGATTCTGCACACAGAACAATTGAGCTGTCCTATGTATGCCACTCATGACAAAAGCCCTTTTTTGGTTTCTGGATTGAATTCTTCAGGAAAGGAAAGGAAAAATAAATTGAGATTTTAAAAATCCTTATCAACTACTAGGATTTTAGTAAAATATAAAATTAAGTATGAGGTGATAAAATACTCATTTTATCTGCTACTCAGGGAAAGAACATAAAGGTCTTGGTAAATAACAAAGAATCAACCAAGCCTAATTTCAATGCTGTCAGCGCACTAAAGACATTTCAGGATGAGCATTAGGCCTTTGTTAATGTTATATCCAAGATGGCTCTCTCCACCTGGGTTCAAAGGGCTACAGAGTCCACTTGCTGAGGCTGGACCTCAGCAACTTCTGAGGCTTGGAGGATTATCTGTAGACAGACAATTGAGACTCCAATGAGGACAAATGCTCAGAGAGGAAACTATCTTCTGGAAGCTCTACTAGAGGGCTCCTCACAAACATTTCAGAATTATCTCACTAAGAAAGAAGAGGATGCTAACATTCCATTCTGTATGATATGGGGAAAATAAGGTTCCCCACTTTCAAAATGAAGTAGCTCTACTGATTTTTTCCCATTTGAATCAAACATTAAAAAGGTGATAAAAAAAAAAGTAAAAGCCATTCCTATTCACCCAGAATTAAAAGCACAATGAGTATTTACCCAGACTTTCATGCATGTGTATACACAAGAACATGTGGCACATTTTCTTTAGCAGCTCTTCCCTTTCAACAATAGGTGAAGACACCCCGCTGTGACTTGATTGCTAAGGATAGTTAAGCTAAGAATTTTTACCAGAAAAATGAGAAACATCAGGTCTGAAATACAGTCTGCTGGCTAAGTTCAGACCCATCTTCCCTTCTTTCCAAGATGACAGCATTCTAAACTATTCTAAACTGCTGTCGGGCACTAAAGATCTTATTTTTTAGTACTGCTGCAATTAAGTTCTGTGAGAGTTGAAGTATGCTGTGTCCAGGTCACATTTTTAACGTGACTTCCTTTTCCTACAGACCTAAAGGTAGTCATGGTGGCGAGCACGTGGTAGTCAAACCATGCAGACAAGGGAAATACCCCAAGGACGGCAGAATAGACATGTAACACCTAAGTACAAATGACTTCACAGAACAGGACTTTTACATGAGGGAAAATAATTTAAAGATTTATTTTTTATTTATTTATGCATACAAGAACTGGGGTGTAGGCCAAAGGTGGGTGTGTGTGTGTGTGTAAGAGAGAGGATTCACTAGAAACAGAGTGGGGAGCAGAACAGCGGACTGACTGAAATACACTGCTAAGGGGAGCAGTGGCAAGATAGGAGAGATCTGCTGCGCCATGTGGGTTAGCTCCCTGCCCTGAGATTGAACTCATGCCACAGTGGCTGGTGGTAGCTTGATAGCAATGAGATTTAATCCCTGCGCCACCAAGGAGGCCCAAGAGAAAATAATTTTTCTTGTTTCAGACACTGTTAATTTGGATGTTCTACCACTAGCAGTTTAGTACACTAATCAAAACAAAATCCCAAAGAGAGGTTCACAAATTTGCAGCTCTGAGCAATACTACTTCTTCCCATAAATTCTTGAGAAAACATTCATTCTACAAAGGAGGGGCACACATGCCCTCAACACATGGCTGGGTAAGACGGCATCGTAGTGGCTGGAAGACTGTTCTAGCACCTCAGGCCTATATTCACTACTCCTTAGTACCAGCTTCCCTGTGGAAAGCAGGCAGCAAGGGGGCAGTTCTTTTCTATGAGGGGTTTGCATACTCTAGGGTAATCATGGTTCTCTCTACAACACACTATTATCAGTCTATTAAGTCAGAAAGATTTAGTCTTAATTCTAGTTTTCTTTTAGTATTTCTGAGAACTTGTGCAGACCTCATCTCTAAACTATAATAACAATACTTCACAATTTTAAACAAGGTAAGTTCTGGAAAGTGGCACTGTGTCAAGCATGTGGTAAGCAATAAATACGGGCTTTTTATTATCATCTGCTAATTAACTGACAGCTTTTAAAAGTCTTATCCTGATAAACAAAAACTGGGGAAAGCACATTTTAAAACGAGTAACTCTTGGGCCTCCCTGGTGGCACAAGGGGTGAAGTCTCATCATGAGTTCGATCCTTGGCCAGAGAGCTAACCTACAGGGAGCAGCAGACCTCTCTTGTCTCACCTGCTGCTCTCCTCAGCAGTGTATTTCAGTCAACCCACCTGTTTTGCTCCCCACTCTGTCTCTGGTGAATCCTTTCACCACCCCCCACACCGCTGGCCTACACCCCAGCTCTTGTATGCATAAATAAATAAATCTTTAAAAAAATAAAAAGAGTTCCTCTTTTTTTGCACATGACTAACTTATAGGGCTCTCCTAATTCAAGACAGCGACAGCGCATCCTTGGTGGCGCCGGTTTTTGAGGTGAGAAATTAGCCTTCAGTCTAACCTGCAGCTTGTTGGCTACCAATTACAGCATCAACAATCACAAACTGACCTAAATCTTAACTCACTGTACTAGTTTTCTACACTGCTACAGAAAATATCACAAACTTAATGGCTTAAAACAATACAAATGTATTATCTGAAATGGTTCTCACTAAAAAGCAAGGTGTTGGTATTCCTTCTGGAGGTTCCAGGGAACACTCCTTTTCTTTGCCCTTTCCAGCTTCTAGAGACCACCTGCATTCCCCTTCTCCACCTTCAAAACTCTGAGTCTGCTGACTTCATTCCCTCTAAGGACACTTGTTATTACCCTGGGTACACCTGGATAATCCAGGCTACTTTCGCCTTCTCAAAGTGAGTTGATTAATGAACTTAATTTTTCTTTACCACATAATATAAAATATGCACAGGTTCCAGGAATTAGAACATGGACATATGGGGAGGGAGGGTTATTATGGTATCATACTCATATGTGTTTTCAAAATAAGTAACTTCAAGTGCCAGAGTTTGAAGGGAATAGTGATGTTATTTTGACAACATGAGAGGAAGGAAGCTACAGTCAGAGGGGAACATGACTTCTACAGGGAGGTGCATATTTGTTTTGCTTCACTGGACCCCAGAGTCATGTCCCAAAAGTAAGTGGGGGAAAAAAGAGAAAGTAAAGCCAAAATAATCACTGTAGTCTCGCCCTATATTTTGAAAACTGATCCTCTGAACTATAATAGCAACAACTACACTGCTATCTTAAAAGTTGTTAAATATTTCTTAAAAACATGTTTTACTCTCAAGGAACTACAGAAAGGACAAACGAAACCCAAAGTTAGCAGAATGAAGTAAATAATGTATCAAGCAGAGATAAATAAAATAGGAAAAAAAATAGCAAAGTTAAGTGATTTTTCTTGAAAACATAAACAGAACTAACAACCCTTAGCTAGATTAAGAAAAGACACAAAATCAGAAATGAAAGAGGGACATTACAACAAATCTCACAGGAATAAAAATGATCATAAAAGAATTCTATATGGCAATAAATTGGATAACCTAGAAGAACTGCATAAATTCCTAAAAACATACAACTTACTAAAAATGATATTGAAGAAATAGAAAATCTGAATAGACTGATAATTAGTAAGGAGATTAAATCAGTAATCAAAAAAACCCTGGCAAAGAAAAAACTGAACCTAATGGTTTCATTGGTGAAAGATAGCAAACATTAAAAAAAGAAAGATGACGAACCCTTCTCAAACTTCTCCAAAAATCTGGAGGAGGAAACACTTACTCTGTGATGTAAGCTATGCTCTGATATCAAGCCAGACAAAGACTCTACAAGAAAAACTACAGACCAATATCCTTCACAAACACTGATGCAAAGACCCTCAACAAAATACCAGAAAATAAAATCAGCAGCATACTAAATGGGTTATACACCACATCCAAGCAGAATTTATTCCGTAAATGCAGGGATGGCTCAACATATGAAAATTGATAAAGGTAATAAGGTATGTTAACAGAATGAAGGAAAACAGCCACACGATCATCTCAATTGACACAGAAAAAACATCTGACAAAATTTAACACCCCTTTGTGATAAAAACACTCAACAAATTATGTTATATGAAAACTACCTCAACATAATAAAAGCTATATAAAAGAAAAGCACACAGCTAACATTGTATACAATGGTAAAAAAAAATGAAAAATTTCCTCTAAGATCAGGAACATAACAAAGATACTTGCTCTCCCAACTTCTTTTCAATATGATACCAGTACTGGAAGTCCTAGCCAGAATAATTAGGCAGCAAAAAGAAACAAAAGGCACCCAAACTTATAATGAAGAAGTAAAATTATCTCTGGTCACAGATCATACGATCTTATATGCAGAAAACTCAAGACTGCAAAAAAAATTACGGTAAGAGACTTCAGCAAAGTTGCAAGATATAAAAGCTACATAAACAAAAGTCAGTCACATTTTTACATGCTAACAGTGAACAATCTAAAAAGGAAATTAAGAAAATAAATCCACTTATAATAGTAGTAAAAGGAATAAACCTTAGGGAATAAACCAATGAGGTGAAAGACTTGTATACTGAAAATTACACATTTTTGCAAGAAATTAGAGAGACACAACTCGGTGGAAAGATACCCCTTGCTCTTGGATTAGAAAACTTAATACTGTTTTGTTTTAAAGATTTATTTATTTATGCATACAAGAGACGGAGTATAAGCCAGAGGCATGGGGGTGGTGAGAGGATTCACCAGAGACAGAGTGGGGAGCAGAATAGGCAGACTGACTGAAATACACTGCTGAGGGGAGCAGGAAGCAAGACAGGAGAGGTCTGCTGTCTTGTGTGGGAAGCTCCCTGGCCAGGGATTAAACTTCTGCTGCAGTGGCTGTGACAGCTTCATAGACTGAGATTTAACCCCTTGCGCCACCAGGGAGGCCCCAAAACTTGATATTAAGATACTAATACTACTCAAGGCAATCTACAGATTCAATACAATCCCAATCAAAATCTCAAGAAACAGAAAGAGCTAGTCTGAAATTCATAAAGAATCTCAGTGAACCCCAAATAGCCAAAACTACCTTAAAAATGAAGAACACAGTTGGAAGACTGCTTTAGTCATCATTCCTCAAAGAAAGAGAAACAGGCTATAAAGAAAGATTAACCAAAGAGAAGACTTATTACAGGAATTGTTTCATGTGATGAGAGAGAGAGAGGAGTCCCATCATAAGTCTGAAGTCCCAAGAACTGAAGTGCTTTCAGTTCATAGGCAGAAGGAGATGGATATCTCAGATCAAAAAAAGAGCACTAATTGGTTCTTTCTTCACCTTTTAGTTCTATTCAAGACCTCAGGGGATTGGATGATACTCAACTGCATTGGTTCAGTCTTTTTATTCAGTCTTCCTAATCAGATACTAATCTCTTCCAGAGAAATACTCTCAGATAATGTTTTCACCAACTATCCGGTCTACACATGAAATTAATCATACTTTTTGATTTTGAAACTTATGACAAAAATCACAAGTGTGGCAAGGATGTTAAGAAATTGGAACCAGCGCACACTGTTAACAGGAATGTAAAATGGTATAGCCATTATGGAAAACAGCATGGAGATCCCTTGAAAAAAATTAAAAATAAAAATGCTATAAGATCTAGCAATCCCACTTCTAGGTATACATTCAAAAGAAATGAAAGCAGCATTTCAAAGAAATGTTTGCACACCCATGTTCACTGCAGCATTATTCACAAAGCCAAGAGATGGAAGCAACCAAGTATTTATCAATGGATAAATGGAGAAACAAAATGTGGTATAATCATATAATCCTCTCATATACTACAACATGGATGATTCTTGAGGGCATCATGCTAAGAGAAGTAAGTCAATCATAAGAGACAAACACCGTATGATTTCCCTTTTATGAGGTATCTAAAGTAGTAAAATTCATGGAAATAAAAAGTTCAATGTTGGCTGCCTGGAGGAAGGGATGGGAAGTTGTTTAAGAGTTTCAATTTTGCAATCTGAAAAAGTCCTGGAGCTCTGTTGTAAAACAATGGGGACTGACCTGCACACTTATTAATGGTCAACACTGTAAATTTTATTTTGTGTGCTTTTTACATTAAAAAAAAAAAAATGCTTTGCAACATCTTAACGACTGAAACCTGGACTCCTGTATTATTTAAACCATTTCTTCTAAAGGAAAACGCAACTACTAAACATTTTAGGACCAAATCCCTCCCACTCACCTTCCAACTCACCTTCGCTTTGGGGCCCTAATGAAGAGCTCACAGAGGAGCCTGCCCTGGTCATCCTTATAGTCTCGAATGGTGTTGTAGAGCTCATGACACACAGCAATCTACACGCAAGGAGAAAAATCACCAGAAAAGTGAACAGAAAGCCAGCAAAAGCACAACAATTATCTTCATATAACTATACCCATAAAAAGCAAGTAGGAGAGGGGGGAGTGACAACCCTCCAAATTTCTATATGGAAACCCAAGTCTGAAATATGTTCATAATACCTTTTTATTTAAAATAATTTACTGATTAAATGTTTTGGTATCCTTCATTAGATTTATGCTACTGGTGATTTTCTTTCCTTTTAAACTAAATTAGCTCATATCATTCTTGTGTTTACAATCATCTAACAAAGAGCTTCTTATTTTATAGGGGAAAAAAGCAAACTCATAAGATTGCCCATAAAGGCACTATATACTCTGGCTGGAAAAATTTTGCCAGGCTCCTTCTGCCTCTTGGCCATCTTTTTGTAATCACAACATAGCAAACCCATTCCTAAACCAGCTTCTCCGCGTTGGTTCTCCCTGCTCAGCACACCCTGCCCTAGCATTCTGCAGGGCTGGAGCCTTCTCATCGCTAACAGATCTTTCCTGAAGAGTTGGGTCAAAAAAGCCCAAATCACCCAAACTTTTCTTCTTAGCACTTATTTGCTCACCTGTTTACAATATGCTTTCCCCACACTAGAACCTAAGCTCCATGTGAAAAACTGACAAGTCTTACACACGGCTGCATCGCAATCACAAGAACAGTGCCCAACACATGACAAGTACAAGTTATCTGAGTGGATATATAATGTGACATACTGATATCCTTCATTATTTCATAATGCTATACTGCTACTAGAAGACTTTTAGCTAAATTTGAAAGAAATGTTCAGAATATTAAGCCAGAAGAAAAAGAAGTGGCGAGGGCCTCCCCGGTGGCGCAGCGGTTAAGCGCTGCTCTGTGGAGCTGTCGGCAGTGGAGATGTGAGTTCGACACCCGGCCGGGGAGAATCCCACATGGCGCAGCAGACCTCTCCTGCCTCGCCTGCTGCTCCCCTCAGCAGTGTATTTCTGATCTGCCTGTTCTGCTCCCCACTCTGTCTCTGGTGAACCCTCTCGCCGCCCCACGCCTCT
>PVIJ01002081.1:0-172755 GCA_004024925.1 Scalopus aquaticus
AGCCTCCAACCCCATCCCCACCCCCACCCCCCCGCCCCGATCCAGTTCTGTCCTCTCCCCTGTTCCATCTCCTAGACAAGAACAGACACTTTAGGGAAATATCTCAGAGTCCCAGACAGGTGAGAGATGCAGAGCTGCCCAAGATTTATAAAAGGCGATGATAAAGGAAGCCAAAAATCTCCAGATTTGGAGCTAAGTCCCAAGATGAGTCTTTCCACTTTTCTACTCCATCATGTGACTGACTCCACTTAAGTGGTTCAGAAAGAGTCCAGGTTTGGAATTTCAATGACCTTGATCAGGCTAACTATGGCCTCATTTTTTTCCTCTGATAAATAGGGAAAATCTCAATTTGCTCATCTCCTTAAATACATAATCCAGACTCAGACTGTTTTTTAGTGCCCTTCTGCCACTCAGGTGGACTGAAGCGTTGGGAAGAAGATGACTATTAGTTTTGTGATGAAGGAGCCACCCAAAGGTCCAACAAAAAACCAGGACTTCTAATTTTCTCATGAGAAACTATACTCTCAGGAAAGCAGGCAAGGTTAGCCTCTTCTACAGGATACTCTTTCCCTTTTCACAGGGTATTCTAATCATCTAATGTATTTGCTTCCTAGTAGACTATGACTTCTTAAAGTATAGAGACTGTATCTTATTAATCATGTGCACTGTGACCAGCCTGGTCCAAGCTATCATCCCACACCCTGATAATGGAGCTTCTGGTTTCTACCACTTCTCTCTTAGCATGTCTACTCTTAGCACAGTAGCAGAGTCATTTTTTGAACACATGAATCAGATCATATGACTCTCTTCAGAAAGTCTGGTAGTGCTTCCACTTTAGCTAAGATCCTTAAAACAAAATGCAAGCCCCCACTCTCTGACCTTATCTCTCCCATTCCTGTCTCATTTGCTCACCCTACTCTAGGTGTCCTGGCTTCTTCACCATTTCTAATACTTTCAGGAATGTTTTCACCTCAGGGACTTTTCCTCTAGCTCTTCCTTCTGCCTGGGACACTCTTTTTTCCACCCTAACTCACTCCCTCACCTCTTTCAAGTTTCTGGTTGAAGTTACTTCATGAATTAGGCTCTCTCTGATCTGTTTAAAACCCTACTCCGTAAAACTGGAATAGGAGTACCATGTTACGAACCTACCTGCCTTCATTTCTCGTCCACTAAATACTCTTGGCTACCCCTCCTTTGCTCCACATGTCTAGATTTTTTGATAAGTTCTCTCTCCTTCTAAATATTTTCCGCTCACCTTCCTTTTTGCTCCAGTGCAGGCCTAAGGTCATTCACCTAAATTAATGCATGAGTTTACTTGACAAAAGAAGTGATGCATAAAGAACAAAAATATGCACTCT
Organism: Scalopus aquaticus; assembly: GCA_004024925.1. Lineage (NCBI taxonomy): Eukaryota > Metazoa > Chordata > Mammalia > Eulipotyphla > Talpidae > Scalopus > Scalopus aquaticus. The sequence continues at coordinate 1,359 of PVIJ01002081.1, forward strand.
CTCAACTGAGGTGAAGCTGTACAGGGAGTTTGAGTTGGAAGATACTGCATTTGAATCCTGGTTCAACTTTTTAACTCTTCTGAGGCTCAGTTTCATCAGCTGAAAAGATTAGCATAGGAGTCCTGACTCATGGACATGGGGGAAGCACTGAATGGTCAGCGATGTGAAAGCGCCTGGCGTGTGGTCTCCACTAGTGAGGAAGCCTATTAGTTCAGAACTTTGGTTTATTTGCTGCTGAAGCCCTAGCACTTAACACATTGTTTGGCTGAATATTTTTGAGCAAATGAACATTTTATTGATGAAGAAATGGTTCATGATAAAAACAACCCTGAACTCCTTTTTCCTGATTTCTTCATAGTTCTTACCTTGATCTATTTTTAGCACTAAACACCTTCTAACATACAAATTTTCTTATATTTATCATTTTTTCACACATGAAAGTTCCAAAGAGAAGGGTATTTCCGCTCCGCTTGTCTCCCTCTCCCCCATTCTCTCCTGCTCAAGGATATATTCCAAAGATAGTATCTAACAACCATAGTAGCCACTGGGAAATATTTGTTGGATGAACGAGTGAATGACTTCAATCTTTAGAATCTTGCTAGAGTATACAAAGGTATACACTATTGCTTTAAATGCTGTGCCTAGAAATGCGTGGCAAAAGGCAGGTGTTCAATGTTTGCTGAAAGATTGGGTAGTCAGCTCTTTACCTGAGTTATTTATCTGATCCCTGCCTGTATCAAGAAAGACTCCAGGAGCCAATTCGTCCAAATGCCTCACTTTCCTCTCATCTACTCACCTTGGTATTCATGTAACAAATATCCGAGTATACAAATATTGAGACCCTACAAAGAGTTTGTGTGCTTGGTACTATATATGTGACTCACGCGAATGAAGCAAGCCAAATAATACGTCTGAATGTAATTAAGTGTGAAATTACAGGGCAGATTAGCAGTGCTAAGAGTTTAGAGAAAGAATCCGGAAAGACTGACGTATAAGCAAATTCCAAAGTTCACAAGTCGCCTGAACTACCCTCCTAAACTCTCCACCTATTGATAGCAAGGATCATAAACCGATCTGCCACCTTAGAATCAGAGGGCTTTTAGAATTCCAACTGTTTTAAGAAGCAAATTAAGGCCAGGGACAAGAAAAGCCTCGGCAGAGATAGGTCTAGAACTCGGTATTTGTGAAGTTCTGAAAGGTGTCCTGAACGTCCAAGGTGCCTTTGTTGGGGCCTATAAAATATGCAATGTGCCAAGTTGGAAAAGGGGTCCGGTTTCCCCAGGGAGGAAAAGGTACCGGTCGTTAAGGTGAGGTGGCGGGGAAGGGGAGCAAGGTCACCGGGGCCACTCCCCCGGAGCAAGGGCCCCTGGAATTCGTGGGCAGGGTCCAAGGCCATAGGTCCCTGCCGTCTTCGACTACAGAACCGCCCCCATTGCCCGGCCGCCATTCCGGGGCGCGGAAAGCCCATCACTCGGAGTTGCGGGCCGCTAGATGACACGAGCGGCGCAAAGACCGAGTCTCCAGAGTCCCGGGGCACTACTTGTCCCAGCGGAGGAATCCAGCGTGCGGCCCAGCGGTCGTGACCGCGGAGTCGACGTGACGCCGCCGACGCCGGACCGGTGGCGCAGCAACGTCGCGGGAGGCGGGGGTGGCAGAGGGGGCGGAGGCAGGAGGGGGAATCGGGTCGGGAAGTAGTTCCGGGTGCGCGGCCCCGGATGTTGGCTGCTCCCGCTGCCGCCGCCGCTCTCGGCGCTGCTCGGGGCCTCGGCCACTCGCACCAGGCGCCGTTGGGACCTATCCCCGGGGGTAGAGACGCACGCAGCGGCCGGGGGCTCGGCCGGGCCGTCCCGGCCTGCGCAGCCTGAGGTGAGCGCTCGCTGCCGGGGCGTCTGGGTCGGGGCGGCGGGCGAGGAGGCGGGGCCGGGGCATCTCCCGGGACGGAGGCAGGGGCTGCCCTCCGCGAGACGCCCTCTCCCTTCTTTTCGGTCGCGGCCGCGCTGCGGGGCGGGAGGCAGGCGGGGCAGGGCCCGGGTCGGGGCTAAGGCCTGGCGGGCGCGGAGGGCTGGATCCCTCCCTCCCCCGCGGCGCTTCTCAGCTGCTGCTGCCCCTCAGCCGGGAAGCGCCACTCGGTGCCTCCGCCCCTCCCCCAGGCCAGACGTGGTTCCCGGGGGGCGCGGAGTCTGAGGGCTGCGGTCGTCTCCTCTTCTGGGTGATCTGCCCCCTGGCCCGGGCTAGCTCCCTTCTCCAACACGATGCGGCTTCAGAACCCTTCCAGCTTGAGGGCGCTTTTCGGCCGGCGAGGTGGCAGTGCCACACGCCTTGGGGGTGTCCTCGGGGTGGGCAGGCCTGTGCGAGGGGCCTGCGTTCTCACCCATCCTGCCGCCTTGGCCTTTGCCGGCATCGGGGCCGAGGTCGCGGTTCCATGCGGACGTGTTGCTGTCCTGTGTGTGTTGCATCCTGCCCACGTGGTAGGGTGTCTCCCCGGCACCCCCCCCACCCCCTCCATTTTTGCAGCTGGTGAAAAGGGTTGTTAACCCTGTGGTTTTTCCTCTGTGCTTTCCTCCGGGTGATATGGAAGGTGTTAGGGTCAACTTTGCTGAGGCCGATAGTTGGTTAGTTGGAAGAAGCAAGAGTTGTACTCCGAAATTAAGCCATTGGGGAAAAGACAGGGCTTAGCTCCATTGACATCTTTCCTCTCGAGGCCTCTCGCTGTTCTTGTTCATTTTTCTTTCTTTCTTTCTTTTTTTTTCTCCCTAACTGCTTAATCCTAAGGAGAGACTGAGCTCTAGCTGCTGAGGCATTGAGGTGTATAGTTTTCACTTATCCGTTCTACTTTTTGTGTATGGATGGCAAAAGCTTTTCTGTTGTGCAACCCACGTCTCTGTTGTTTTCTAGTTGGATTTCTCGGTGAGCTGAGTTGGACTGGCCAGGGAGTTAGAGATTGGTGGACATCTTTTTTCTCTTCTCTTGACATTACTTTTTTTCCCATTTTGTTTCCCAAACCAGTGGGCATCTTACAGAAGTTTTCATATGCACAACTTTACTTGGAAGGCAGCACTCAATAGTTTCACTTAATCACTTCTGTCGAGGAAACTTTTATTTCACTTTTCCTCTCATTTATTGAGTATTGCACTGTTTTTTGAAATTGGTTTTGAAACATGCTTTGAGTATCTGGCCTTAAAGTCTCTTCCAGTTTAAGATTTCCATCTAATATGGTTTGCTCTCTATGATCAGGTCACAGTAGCCGTGAGAGAAGCCTTTTATTCCTTCTAGATCCTAGCAAATATTTATAGAAATATTTTTCTGTTGGAGTGGCATGTAAGATGTGATTGAATTTTAAAATTGTTTAGATAAACCTGAGGATGTTTTCTTTTTTTGTCTTTTGGAGGTGAGGTGAATCTTGTTTTTGGTTTTGTGCTGCTGGAGACCCTGGGGTTTTTCTCATACTTTTATTAGGTGTGTGTTTTTTTTTTTTTTTTTTTGGCATGGGGACATGTTTAACTTGACTCCTTCTGGGTCTTCAGTTTGAGTAATAAAAAAGTCACTTTTTAGATTACCAGATACACAGCCTTCTCACATTTTTTGATTTTTCACATTGTTCATTGTCTGAGTATATTTTTATTTTTAACTTTGTTTACTATAATTATTAGTGTATTTTATGTAAAAATACTTAAATACAAATTCTGTCTGCTTTCTTATGCTAAGTATGGGTGGGGCAGTGGAAAATAGAGAGTGTTCTGATACATTCTGAGGCATAGTCATCATTTGTGTACTTCTAAATACTGTTCTATGTGTGAAATGGTTGGTAGGAGGAGGTCTAAAGAATAACATTTGAGATCTCTTCACACATCTCAGTATCTGTTATGGAAGCATCGTTCATAATTATCAAGCAACATCAAACGCCTGGTTGGGATGACAATACCATCACAATCAAAGGTGTAAGATTGGAATTTCTCAGAGGGGAAGAGGTATATTTCAGAAGAGTGAAGGACTGTATGCAGACAGTGTACAAAAGACACACCTAGTAGTTTGGCACAGAGGTGATTATTGGTGAATAATAATAAATGAGTTTAGGGCTTTTGAGGGCATATTGTAGAGGACTTATCAAAGACATAGGGTTTAATTTAATGGGGCACTACAGAGAGTTTTAAAGAATGGGAGTAAGTTGATGCAAATTATTCCTAAAGAAGGTTTTTAATCAGATGAGTGGCCTGGGAACGGGGAGACTGATTAGGATGCTTTTGGAGAATTTTAGGAATAAGTTGCTGCGCATCAGACATATGGTAGTGATTGTGGGAATAACAATTTATTGAATACTCACTGTATGCCAGGCATTGTTCTAAACCCTTTATGTGCATTTAACTCATAGTCTTCAACATTAGGTCTTACTATTTTGATGAAGAAACTGAGTTTACAGAGAGGTTAAGTAATTTAAGCACAGAGCCAGGATTGAACCCAGGCAGTCTGGCTTATGCATTTAATCATTATATTGTACTAGCTTAAGGAAGAGTGTGTAGAATATATAAGAAGATGTATGTGTGAGCAAAAGTTAATTTGAACATAGTGTTTGAATTTGGGTAAAGGGAAGGGAGCAAATAAAATATTAAAAGATTAACACCTAGAATCCTTGAAGGATGACTGAAAATAGTGAGGAAATTAGGAAAATATTATTGTGAAGGAAAATGAGCCAAGGTTGGTTGACTATGGACAGCCCTGGATTGTGCACAGTTTTTCAATAGCAGCTAGTCTCCTGCTGCTTCTGATAGTGTTCTCTTGCAGGTTTGATTCTGGGAATGCTGATTAGTTTAATGCTAATCTAAGCAAAACAACTCAAAAAGCAGATCTATTCAGGAAAAAATATATGCCACATTGCAAGTCCTACAAAGCCAGTCTAGAAATAGCACAGGACTTATTTTGGTTGCGCCTCACCACTATTTCCAAGCCTTAATAAGGATAATTAAGAATTGACTAGAGTAATATTGGCATCTGTAGGACATTGCTACAAGATGAACAGAGACATGAAAAGTAGATTGTGCACTGACAGGGATTATAGGTGATAGTAAAAAGCATGCGAGTAGATGAGTGTTGGGAGGTTAGTAGTAAGCTGTGAATCACCTTTGAGGTTTGGAATTTGGGTGACATTATAAGCTGATATGTAAAGCACTCCAAGGAGAACCAGGAAACCAAGGCTAGGAAAGGTAGTTGACAGTGTCAAATGAAGCCTTAAAATTTAGAAACAGTGATCATGATGAAAAGACTGACAAAAGATAATTTGTATCCTTAGAATTTTGAAAGGAAGGATAATGATAGATGCCAAATTTGTTTCTAGAGAATTTATGGAGACATTTTGGTCTGGTGTGGTAATTCTTAGTGTTTTCACCTAATACTTCCTCTGATCTCATTTTTCTCCATGTATTAGGCATACTTAGATATCAGAAAATTCACTTTTAAAAAAGAGGAAGAAATTTGTGTTCTAAAGTCAGTGATTTTATACAGTAACTTTTATCAAACTACTTTTTAAAAAAGTTTTATTGATATATAGTTTATATATTATACAATTAACCTACTTGAAGTATACAAATTCAGTGGTTTTTAGTATAGTCACCAAGTTGTGGAGCCACCACCACAATATCTTTACGTATATCATCTTCCCTCAAAAGAAACTACCCATTAGTGGTCATTCCCAGCTTTCTCTCCCCCTGTGTACTACCATCTCTACAGATTTATCCACGTGGACATTTCATAAAAATGGAATCATACAACATTGAGCCTTTCTTGTCCTTCACTGAGCGTAATCTTTGAGGGTTATCATCCTGCAGCATGTATCAGTATCTCCTTCCTTCCCTTTTATTGCTGAATATCAATATTCCACTGTATAGTTGTACCACATTTTATTCATTCATTCATTCATTGATGAACATTTGGGTTTCTTATTTTTTTTTTGAAAACCCTTCCCCATCTTTATCTTAATCTTCACCTTTCCAACTCCACCCCCCCCCCTTTTTCTGTTTTTTAGGTTATACCCTCTACTATGCATTGTACTTGGCATTGGAGATAAGAGAATTTGACATGGTCCTGGAACATTCATTTTGTATGTTTCTGGTTTACTTAATGTTTTCTCATACAATCTCATTTGATCTCACAACAACCCTGTGATTTAGACAAAGTATTTTTTATTAAGAGGGATAGTTTGAGGTTTGGCTTAAATGGCATGGCCAAGATTGCACATGTAAGTCAGTGCAATTGGGTTGTTTTAGTCCATTTTCACTGCTGTTTCCACTACTCTGTGGTGTTATTCTAGCTTAAAAGATCTCATGGGAATTCTTGAAGAGTTAGAGGGACTGAGAAATCCCTTTTCTTGGGGAATAAGGATTTTAATGTTTACTTCTCAGTACTTAAAATTAAGCTATTTTTCTTTTTTAAAAGCATTTATTTATTTATGCATACAAGCTGCGGTGCAGGCCACAGGTGTGGGGCGGTGAGAAGGTTCACCAGAGACGAACAGGGAGCAGAACAGGCAGATCGACTAAAGTACACTGCTGAGGCAAGCAGTGGGCGAGGCAGGAGAGGTCTGCTGCGCCATGTGGGAATCTCCCCAGTGGGGCATTGAACTCACACTGTTACAGGGCATGGAGAGGGACACCCCCGAAACCCCAGATCTGCCCTGTACTAAATGGGTTCTGCCATCCACCGCGTCAGTACAAAACATACAGGACCTTTTGTGGAAAGAAACTTTAATGCTATTAGAAAAGACAGAGAACAAAGAATATATTTTCTAAGTCAAGCACCCAATGTTAATCAACTCCTTGTGCATACAAGTCCACCCAAACGGGATTGGCCCAAAGCAAGTCTCGAAAGCCTGCCACAAGTCTAGAACAGCTTTTGGCAGGGACCCACACATAAGGGTCAGAAACAGCCAGACAATTCTGGGAGGAACCAAAATACCTCTCGGCAGGGACCCATCCAAAAGGGTCAGAAACAGTCAGACAATTCTGAGAGGAATAGAACAAAATCAAAACCAAAATCAACATAGCCATCGTTAACCTCCCCACGGGTCTCTCACCCATGTCTATTTCAACCAGTCCAGGCCAGTGCAGCTTCTTTACAAGTCTCTCTGCTCCTTGGGCCTCTGCTGGCTTTCCATCCTTCTTCCATCTCCTCCTGTCTTCTGTCTGTGTGTCTCCTCTGTGTGTGACCTCTCTTCTGTGTGTCTCAGCTTCTCATATCCTGCTTAGCTCCACCCTACATTGGGTGGGACAGGGAACCTGGGACACACCCCTTCTCCTGGGGACCACCCTGTTACAATACCACAGCTGCAGACAGCTCCGCAGTGCTGTGCTTAACCTGTTGCGTTACCAGGGAGGCCCTAAAGCTATTTTTCTTACCAGGTTCTGTTACTAGTTTGTGGTTTAAATAAATCATTTCTTTTTTTTTTTTTTAAAGATTTATTTATTTATACATACAAGCTGGGGTACAGTCCAGAGGCATGCGGCGGCGAGAGGGTTCACCAGAGACAGAGTGAGAGCAGAACAGGCAGATCAGAAATACACTGCTGAGGGGAGCAGTGGGTGAAGCAGGAGAGGTTTGTCGCACCATGTGGGATTCTCCCCGGCTGGGCGTCGAACTCGCATCACGCGCTGCCGACAGCTCCACAGCGCAGCGCTCAACCACTGCACCACCAGGGAGGCCCTAAATAAATCATTTCTTATTTCTACTATTTTTTTTAGGACTTTAGTAGGTTAATGTAATGATGATAATAGTAGTGAATAATAGCTAACATTTTCTGAAGCTGTACTATGGGCCCCAAAGTGTTCTGAGTATTTTACATTTATTATTCATGTAATCCTTGATATAACTCAAAGAGGCAGATTTTATTATTATCAAAATTTTATAGGTGAAGAAACAGGCAGAGAGGTTAAGTAACTGCTAAAGAGTACATAGCTACAAATGGAAAAAGCCAGAATTTGTACCCATGCCATCTGTTTTCAGAACTCTGTGGCTCTTAATCACTGCACTGAACTGTTTACTGGGATATGAATTAATAGAGGGTAATATTTCAAGTAAGGGCATGACCAGAATATGAAAAGTGGGTATTCTGAGTATATTTGGGGAGGCAAAATAGCAAAATTAAGTTGACATTGCTTCCACAGCTCTTCATTGTGAAACTCTAATTATAGTATACAGAGATACAGGTTGTTTAGCCACTCAGGTACAGTTTTAAAATTTGTCCCTAATAGCCTCTAAACTAAAAATTTACATTATTTCAGTGCTTTTCACTGTGGGCTTTGTTTGTCACTTAGCTTTTTACATTGACACTATTCAGAAACCTTGGCTTGAGACACTAAAGCTTACTTTTGCCTCTCTGCTTTCCTTAACTGTTAATTTTTGTTTTCTGTTTTGAACAGGTAGCCTTTCAGTCGTAGATAGAGCTACTCTTTAACTTTACTCCATCTCAAAATTCAGAAAATATCACAGTGGCATTTTACAAGTTTTAAAAATTTTGACCATTTAATTGGTTCATGCACATATAATAGGAGCCAAAGCACAGTGTTTTGGTTAAAGAGATTGACTTATACTGAAATTGGAAAAGGCATCTGCTATACAGGATTTTGGATTTAATAGGATTTGTTATAACCAGATCAGCAAAGCATTATTACTGTGGGCCATCTGTTGGGATATGGAAATAGCTTTTTTATGTGGAACCAGATGTTGTATTTATATTTATAACAATGCCATTCTACTTATTTTAAGTAACCTTTTGCTGTTAGGTACCTTTTTCTGTTGTTCTGTTGTACTTAACAGCTGATAACCTGAAAGTTCATTGTCTTTCAGAGTGGTTATTACTTTTCTATTGGATTGACACAAAACAACTGAAACAAAAAGCAAAGACACTCAGGATGTCACATTTTAGGACTGCAAGATAAAATATAGGAGAAAGAAATATGACAGGATAATTAGGACCATATTCAATAAGAACTCTTACTCTGACACTATTAGGTCCAGTTTCTAATAATTACTAAATCACTCTGGTGGTTCTAGGAATTTTACCAAAAATCTGTAAAGTGATTTTATTAGGTATAATCAGACCTGTATTAATACTTATGTTAACATTTGACTTCCCATCATCAATGGTTGAAGTAATCGATAATGGACTGAAACTTAAGAAATGCAATAAGAAATGTTAAAACATAGTCTTAGAGAATTTTTTTCTGCATAATGTTAACAATTTGGGAGTGGAGTAAGTCTTTGGGTGCAAGTTTTTAGAGAGTCTTCAGAAAACGGCATGTTGACTGTCAGTCATTTTGGGCCAAAATGTAACAAAATGGCACAGACTGGATAACTTATAAACAACAGGAACTTATTGCTCATAGTTCTAGATGCTGGAAAGTCTTAAGTTCAAGACATCAGCATGTTGCCTTTTGGTGAGGGCCCTTTTCTGATTCTTAACCTCACTGTGTCCCCATGGTAGAAGAGCAACTGATTATTATGAAGCATCTTTTCTGAGATACTAATCCAATTCATGAAAACTCTACCCTCATGACCTAAGCATCTCCCAAAGTCCCTGCCTCCTAATACCAATCATCTGGGGGGGGGGGAGGGCGAGATTTCAACACGTGCATTTGAAATTTGAGGGGGGAGACACAAATATTTAAACCATAGCATTGATTTCATTTATAGAGTGTGTCATGGATTACATTGAAGAGTTGATGATTATTCCAGGATGACCTTGTGACTGAAGATTTTACTTTTCAGATCATGTTTTCTCCTGGAGTACAAAGCTAAAAACTGTGCCTGAATTCTCCTACCTAGGTAGAACCCTGTTCAGTGGGTATAGTGGCTTAAGGAAATAATACTGATCTCATTGACTGGTAGTGTGTGGCATCGATGTGATCTTATTAAAGATCTTAGAAGTTGGGATTAGTTTTTTCCTAAGATTGAGAACTGGCTTTACTGTGTGTTGAAATACAGTTTTGTGAGAGAAATGGATGAAGGGGGAAGACTGCCAAAATTCTCCAATTAAACAGTTTCAAATTCTGTTTGTACAGAGTTGGGATTGAGAGGGGAATGTAATATGGTAAAAGTAGATTATTGTTAAGATCCAAGCTTTTTTTTTTTTTTTAAATACACTGCCGAGGGGAGCAGCGGGTGAGGCAGGAGAGGTCTGCTGCGCCATATGGGACTCACCCGGCCGCCGAGCATCGAACCTGTGCAGCAACTGCCCACAGCCCCACAGCGCCGAGCTCAACCCGATGTGCCACCCAGGAGGCCCTCAAGTTTTTTTAATGCAAAAATTTATTCATTCTAACAGCAGGGTATAGACTAGTAAGTAATAAAACTAACATCTGTATGATTTACATGTAGTATTTGTAAAAAAAAAAAAATCAGAACTTTTTTTTTTTATAAATTGTGGTAACATTGGTTTGCAACACTGTATATGATTTAGAGAGGTATAGAATCATAACTTCCCACACCACACTCACCACCAAGGTACCCATAGTCCTCCAGCATGGTTCATTCTGCTGGTACTTACTGAATGATTAAAAAGTAACTAAAAAGTTTCTGTGATTTGACTACAGAACTTTGGGAAATCAATTGTAGATATAAAAGTCAAATATGCAACAGTCACAAACTGGTTGACTGAAGGGGGAGCTGACTGTAATGGCAGTAGATAAATGCCATAATATGGCATCAGTTTCTGCTAATGTGGCTGGATTGGTGAATCTGTGATGTGCTTTTTTACTTGTTTTACTTGTTCACCCTGTGGAAAGAGCTAAGGATGGTATTGTCCCACCCTTTATATACAATGATAGCAAGCATCTTGACAAATGACATCTGTGTATATCAGGGAAAGTCTTGTTTTATATTGTTTCTTAGAGAGCACGTGTGTTATTATGGAAAGGCTTCCACCTTATATTTGAATAATAGTTTTTGAAAGGCATTTTCTCTGATCCATTAGATTTTGGAGCCTCACAACAGTCCTCTAGTACAGGTAGGGTAAAATTTAGAATTAGTCTTAGTAGATTTCTAGAAATTAGGAAGAGACAGAATTAAATAATTCTATCAACAAATAGAGGAAATAAAATTCAAGCTATGACTTAGTGTCACTCAGTTATTTAGTAGAGCACGGACAAGACCCAGATCTTGCATTCTGTTTCTAGTCTTGCATTCTTCAGTAGAAAACTGACAAAGTTTTTATGAAGAACATACTTTGCATTTTTGAGGTGGAAATTAAAGGTTATGGACCTTAGAGGATCTAAGCTACTTGGAACAGCACTTGTCTTAAGGTAATAATAGTATCAGACTAGGGGACATAGAGCTATTGAAAGCAACTTCTTCCCTTGTTAAACTTTAGGTTCATTTCCCGTCTTTGGATGCATTTTTACTTGAGCCTACGTTCTTTGTCTTAGTAGAATTAGTCTTAGTAGATTTCTAGAAATTAGGAAGAGACAGAATTAAAGGGATTAGTAAACAGCAGATTTGGTCATAATTTATGAAGTACACATCTGTAAAATTTAGACACTGAGAAATTGTACTTGAACACAATTCTACTGAGGATTCTGGGTTCCCTGCCCCATGGTTAGAAAGTGACTGTATAAAAAGAAGTTATAACTGCATAGAAAAAAAGTATGAAAAACATCACAATAGTCTTAATTTTCTCCTTTGAACCTGTGTATATTTTTTAAGCTCTCTAAGGATATATCATTTTTATAATCAGAAAAAACAAACACATCTATGATTTCTGTGGTTCAAATGAGAACTTGGAAAAATGTGAATCAGTATTTTTGAATAGCAATTTAAATGCTTGGTGCTAGAAAGTATTTTGCTTTCTGGTGGTTTTGTTAAATCAGTTTGATGAATTATTTATATAATCTTACTGGTTGAGTTGTGGGTGTATTAAGTATTTTGGGTTTTTGGTCACATTAGAATTTGATCACTTAGCTCTTCTGATCAGGAAATTAATTTTATTCTCCCAGAAGCAATTAAGACCATAGGTTTACCCCACTTTTTAGTTTATAACTGGAGCATTATGTTTGGTTTTGAGCACCATGTTTATTTTTGACTAAATGACCTGAAAACAGTACTCTTAATTTATAATGAAAATTAGATGTAAGGGTCTGCTCATATGTTTCCATTTCTTGGCAGGTTTCTAATAAAAATCAAATTGTTAAGAGATTCTTTAAGGTACTGTTCCTTTCCAGGGTCATTATACTTACTAGTTTCTCTGACTTGTTTGCTCATGTAAACACCATCTGCTATGTCCTGTGCACTGTACTTAAAAACGGATCCATGTAAAAGACAGGGTCCCTGCCAGCAAAGACTACAGCTTTTAGTTTGGAAGAGACATCATAGCCTTGTCATATGGAGGTATCCTGGAATTTCTTCTGTTTTCTAGTTTTTAACTAGAAAGGTGGAATAGCTTGTTTGTTTGAAAAACTTAATGTATTTGGTGGTTTGAGTAGATGGATTTAAGAGGAGCTGAACTTTATAGTTATCCTCTGAGTAAAAAATATTCAAAATAATTGATTTATAGAATTTCTTCATCTAAGGAACATTTTTAATTGAGGTAGATGACTAGGTATTCAGATTTATATTAGGTTTGCTTTGGAAACTTAATTAAGAAACTACTGACTTTCCTAGATTGGAAACTTTTTTTTTAAAGATTTGTTTTTATTTATTTATCCCTAGAAGAACTGGGGTGTAGGCTAGAGGTGCAGGGAGTGAGAGGATTCACCAGAGACAGAGTGGGGAGCAGAACAGGTGGATCTACTGAAATACATTGTTGAGGGGAGCAGCGGGCATGACAGGAGATATCTGCTGTGCCTTGTGGGTTAGCTCCCTGGCTGGGGATCGAATTCATGTCACAGTAGCTGGGACTCATGTCACAGTGGCTGGTGATAGCTTGATAGCACTGAGACTTTAACCCATGCACCACTAGGGAGGCCCCGGAGACACTTTCTTTTGTTTCTTATTCTTATCACTATACATGACATGGTATTTACAGTATTATACTAGTAAGGATATTGCATGTTTAAGATTAAATTAAAAATTTAGTATTGATACAATTATTATATCAGCAGTTACCTTTTGTTTACTGTATGAGGTATATATAGTTCCTAGAATCTTAAGAGTTAATCCTTTATTTAGGATGTCATTGGATATCCTAATATCCTTAGAACACCTGTAGTTTCCAATATCTGTAAGATATCGTCTTGTTAACTCTTAATTGAGGCAAAATTTGCTTCTAACCTCATCTCTTTTTCCTGGTTCTTCTCTTGAACAGTTGAGACCTAGTTTGCCTTCTTTAACAAGATAACCTTTCAAATACTTGAAAGTGATTATTCATTCAGCAAATATTTCTTGAGGCCCTACACGTGCAAGGCACTTTCCAGGGCATTATGAGACATCCAAAGGTAATTAAGAGGCAGTTTGTTTGAAAAGGACTTGTAAAGAGAAAGAGCCATGGATTTGTTGAGAGAAAGTGTTTTTGCTTACAATCTGGAAAACTTCATGGAGGAGATAATGAGTTAAGATCAGTGATGGGGCATTCTAGGCTGAGAGCATAATAAAAACCCTAGAGATGAGGAAGCACAATGCAAATTAAAGTAGCAAGAGGCCCTCCAGGATATTAAAAATGTTCATCATTGTATCCTAAGCACCTGGGGTAATGTGTAGCAAACATTTGGAGTGCAGTAAATGTTGAATGGTTGAATAAATGATCACGTGTGTCACGTGTGGGAAGTCCTTGAGTCACATAGCACTTTGGCATAGTGAACACTTCGATAATTCCTTTAAAGAGCAAGAGGATTTATCTCAAACATATTTGACTATGAAATGCCTATTAGCAGCTCTTGAAATCCCCAGGGAAATATTATACTAGGACTTCTATGTTAGAGGTGAGATGGAAGGCTGGGAGTTGTTCTAAGCTAAACATAACCAGTTTCTTCAGTCATTATACATTTGACATTTGGTTTCTAAACTTCTCACTAGTCTGATATCCTGCCCTGCAAGCATTCTAGCTTGTATTCCTAAAATGTGGTGCACAAAACAGAACATAATATTCTAGTTGTGAACTAACCAATGAGGAGGAGTGGGGCTGCTCCCCTCAGTGATGTGGATACTATTCTTCTAATGAAGCCTAAGGCTGTATTTTGTTTCTTTTTAGCAGCTGAGTCACTCTCTTGGCTCATGTTCATTTCTCATATTAATTTACAAGAAATTCTTTGAGTAGGTTCAGAGAGATTTCCTATTAGTAGAGTTAACAAGTGAATGCCTGTTTTCTTCTGATTGAGTTTAGGCTGTTTTCTCAGAAGTACTAGTAATTCTTAAGCTTCCTGAAATCTGAGAAAAAAGAATTAATTGTATGATGCTAGAGTTGACCAAGTAATGACAAAAGACTTTAGGTCTTAAGCACTTCTGTTATACTCAAAAGAAGATAAAATATTATGAATTTTCAAATACCCATCAGATTCAACTACTATTGAGTTTTTTGCCTGTTATGCCTTGACTGTTTTATTTTTCTTTATTGCTTAAGTATTTTAAAGAAAATCATAGACATTGTCTTATCACCTATAAATTTTATGCACTTCTGAAAAAAATAATAGACATTTTCTTCCATAACCATGTCATCGTATCTAACAAAATTGACAATGTTTTCCAGGCAATCAAATGTCCTCTGCTGTTTAAGAATATCTTTGTACAGTGTTTAGTTAAGTCAAGATCCAGACAAGGTTCACACATTACATTTGGTTAGGTTTCTTGTCTCTTTAGGTTAACACTGCCCCTGCCCCCCATATTTTGGGCCATAATTTCACTTTTTTTCTTCATGTCTCTGGACCAAGTTCTGTTACTGTGCTTTTAAAAAATCTCTCTTAAGAATTTCCGTTCTAAAATGTAAAAGACATAAATAACAATAAAAATATATATTAAAAAAAAAAAAAAAAGAATTTCCGTTCCTTTACAGCAGTTCTGTAAATATTTTGGAATGTTATGTATAAAACATGCACGAGATAGATTGTGGGAGATAGATTTATTTGACATGTACCTGGTCTACTGGGAGCCAGCAGTACAATAGTAGGGACAGATGCATACAGATACAGTACAAAAAGGTTATTTACTTTCTAAGGGGTCATACCTTGATTAGAATAGCCCCCCACTTCCTTTCTACCCCCTGCTCCCAAAATGCTGTCAGTGGAATCACCTTAATATGTTGCTTTAATTGTATCTTGATCTAGAACCCACAGTTGATTTCCTCTTGAATTAATCAAAACTTTACTGTTTTTGGCCTGGCTGCTGATACTTACCACTGTTTCCTACTAGTGGAACTCCTCAATCACAAAAGTCCTTTTTTAAAAAACTACATTCATATTATCCTGTACGATTGTCATCTCTCAAACAAGATTATAGGCGTTTTGAATAGTGGAAGTCTTGTCTTTTTCTGTGCAGTACTGGGAAGCTTAATAAGTGCTTATCGAGAGACCTGGTCAAGGTAGCTTGCCTACTGCCTTCCCAGAGTCAGAGCTTCTGCCAAATGTAAGTAGCCCAGGTTTGGGTCTCTTCTCTACCAGAAAACGTCCTTTAAAAAAATCCCAGTTAATGGTAAATCACAGATAATAGATACATGGCTTGATATTGCTGTCTCCCCATTACCATGTCCATGCAAACCACTAATTTTTGGTTGTTTTTAGACATGACCTTCTCAGCACTTTAGGCAGCCACTACTTATTGAGTTTAATTGGCAAGTGTTAGGAAATTGTTTTGCTATGCTTGGCTTAAACCAGTACTTTCTGAATTAAGTCGTGCATCAGAATCAAGTGAGATACTTTTAATAGACTCCCCAGGTTTCACCCTAGGTTCAGGATTTCCAGAAATGGGATAGGAATGTTTATAAAATTGGTTTATAAAGCCCTAAGAAAAGTTTTAGGTTGGCTTTAGGGCCTAGATAGGTAATTTAAAATTTGCTGTAAAGCTCCAGCAGTGCAGACTATAGCTTCTCATTTTTTTTATTCCTATGACAGTCAGTACATTTCTGTATGTTCAGTTTGCTTTTCAAGGACATGGTAGGATCTCTTGCTTTGAATTACACCAGAAAAACACATGAATTAAAGGCCCAAAATAAAGAGACAGGACAGAGAGGGGTGGCATCTTGGTTTTTCTAAATATATCTGAGCTTACATTTAAAGCCTTTTCAAAATCTCCCAGTCCTCTGAAAGCTTATTCTCTCTCAGTGGTGAATACCTTGAAAAGACTAAAGTGGAAGAGTTCAGTGTTTTTGAATTGAATAATTTGCGTTTTTCACATTCATGCATATACAATAAAGGTGATTTAAATATATAATGAGGTTTAATTTCATATATCTTTCTTAGATTTTCCATAAAAATAAATGTACAAACTGGGGAAAAGTTCTTTTTATCAGATCTTATGATTTATTTTGGGACCGGAAATTTTGGTTATTGAGCAAAGTAGAGAGACTGACGCTTCAGGATTATCCAGTGAGTTAATGACAGGCCCAGAAATAGAATCCTGTGTTATTTGTTTGGGTTATGATTTGGTTTGAAAAGGGTGGCCTGTGATCTGTTTATATAAATTGTAGGGAAGTAAGGTTTGGTGTTTGGAAGAAGTTAAAGTTCTGTGATATTTGGCCAAGAAACTCCTCTCCCCCACATTTATCACCTGCTTTATTGACACTAGTTTTAAACTATGGTGGGTGAAGAGGCAGTTCACTTCCAATTCTTACGATAGTCTGAAAAAGCTAAAATTGATTGTTAAGTGGCATGCTGGTTTTTTTTTTTTAAATCTGTTGGTAGGCAGCAAGAAGACCTGGCTCTGGTTATGTTTTAGGAGAAGAGTATAGCCTAAATAGTTGATTTGTTTATATGGGAGGAGTGATTTCCTGTAGAATTCTTTTTCAGAGTGTGTACTACTTCTTAATGAGCCATCAATGTATCTTCTCTAAATGTGTTTAACCAGTAAACAGTATGGTTTGGAAATAAGGGATGGCAGTTGACATTAAGCTTTTCAACAAACCAATAATGTTTCACAGGATCATAGTTTTGAGAATAATTGTTCTGGGTAGGGCTGCATTCTGGAGAAATCATTAATTTTACCCTTTCTTTTCTGTTCTACTTTGTGGGCTTGGGATGGCTCCTGTGGCACTAGTGAGTGAAGGAGCAGGAACTTAACAAGAACATTTGTGTTTAAACTTTTTAAAATTAAAAACAGCTTTATTGAGATAATTTACATACCATACAGTTCACTTATTTAATGCGTAAAAATTAGTGTTTCTTAGTATATTCATAGGCTTGTATAACTATCACTGCAATCTAATTTTAGAACACTCTCTTCTCTAAAAGAAGTCCCACACACCTTAGCGGTTAATTTTGCCTTCTCCCCTAAGTCTTCTAAGGAAAGACTAATCTAACCAGTGATTCACAATGTTGCAATAGCTGCTAACAGAAATTTACCTGTTTTGGACATTTGATATAAGTAGAGTCATATAATAATGGAGTTTTGTGATTGACTTTCACTTTTGATGTTGTAGCGTGTATCATTCCTTTTTATTGCCAAATAATATTCCATCATTATGGACGAAACCTACCTTTATTCTTTCATTCATCAGTTGACAAACTTTTGGATTGTTTGCATTTTTTCTATTAAGATTTATTGCTGCTGTGAACATTGTTGTATAGATTTTTCTGTGTATGGATGTTTTTCATTTCTTGGATACATACCCTAGGAATGGAATGGCTATGTGCACATGGTAACTCTGTGTTTAACTTTTGACAAACTGCCAAGCTCTTCAGTAGTGGCTACACTGTTTTACATATCCATTAGCAATGCATGAGATTTCAATTTCTCCACATCTTTGCAATACTTGTTAATGTCTCATTTTTATTACTGTTATCTTCGTGGGTATAAAGTATTATCATTCTTGTGGTTTTGATTTATGTTTTCCTAATAACTACTGATATCGAATGTCGTTTTCATATGCTTTTTGAATATTGTATATATTTGTAGAAATGTCTATTCAGATCTTTGCTCTGGCCTTTTTTTCGTTTTGCAGTAAAATGCACCATTCCTGAGCTGTACCCCCAAATCTTTGCTCATTTTTAAATTGGGTTGTCCTTTAATTGTTGAGTTTTGAGAGGTTTTTTAAAATATATTCTGGGTACTTGCTCTTCTAACTGCAGATTGGTCTTCAATTACTTTGCTTTGGAGGCAGAAGGAAGTGATGAATACAAAACTGTAGTAAAACAGTAGCTTATTTTTTAGTTAGTTTTTAGTTCTTAATTTGTTTGACTCCTTTTCTGACTACTAGCTTATTCATTCATTGAAAAATATGAGTGCTGACTGTACACCAGGATTTGGGATACAGTAAATGAAAAAGATTGAAGTTCTTGCTCTTGTGGGGCATGCTTTCTAGTGGGAAAGAAATCAAAAAAGTCCTATCATGGCTACAGGAACAATAAAATAGGGAAATGAGGATAGTGTGATGAATCTTCCAACAATTTTCTCTGCTCTTTTTGACCTTATTGTACTCTCCATTTTTTTTTTCATTTTTTACAATTTTATGGTTATCTTTTTATTTCCCCTTGCAGTCTGGTTTTTGTTCTCACTAGTTCATAAAACCCACTCTTGATAGTATTATCTTCTATTAAAAGCTATTACCCATATCAGTTTATGTTCATCTTAACCTCCATGTAACACAGTTGCCTTTCCTCCTTAAATTACTTGCTGTTATCCATCTTTAGTACAGTTTTCTCAAGGTTGGTTGGTTTATGGTACTAGTTCCTCTTCTCTTAAATATCATAGTTCTTCATAGTTAAGTTTTTGGCTTCTCTTTCTTCTCCTTATGCTACTGTAGTGAATTGATCATTTTCACACAGTGTTAAGTATTGAGAGTATATGAATCTGAAATCTTTTTTTTTAAAGATTTATTTATTTTTGCATACAAACTGGGGTGTAGGCCAGATTTGTGGGGCAGTGAGAGGGTTCACCAGAGACAGAATGGGGAGCAGAACAGACAGATCCGCTGAAATACACTGTTGAGGGGAGCAGCGGGCGAGGCAGGAGGGGTCTGTTGAGCCATGTGGGAATCTCCCTGGCTGGGCATTGTGCTGCAGCTGCCCACAGCTCCAGAGTGCTGCACTTAACCCCTTGTGCCACCAGGGAGGCCCTTAATCTGAAATCTTAGCTTATGCTGCCATTGCCTTCAGGTTTAGTTAGTGGAACTGGGATGAACAGCTGATTGGTACTCTCTCTGCAGGATATTTTTCTCATTAAACCCTCCACTGGTAGATTTCTCCTATTAAGGGTCAGGACTCCCTTACTGGTTTGATTACCAGTGACTACCAGTACTACTGGCATAACAATTCAAAATGCTCACATGCTTAACCAGGTAAACTGAATCAGAGGGATGGTTCTTTCATGGCTGCTAGTGATACTTTGAAGCCTTTTGAAAGATAGGGCTGAGTTCAGTTTCAAAAAAGGGTTATAGTACTGTAACATTTATTTTTCAACAAACTTTTAATTCTTTTGTCCCATATGCTGGTGCTTTCATTCAGTCTCCTGTCACAGGGGTAACTGATGCTTGAATTTTCCCTTTTGTATATGGCAGTGAATTAAGCCTTAGAGGAGTTAACAGTATTCCCAAGGTCACACAGTAACTGTTAGTTGAGATTTCAACCTAGATCTTGACTCTGGGTCCTGAATGTCGTAAGTTCTTTGTAAACTATAAAGTGTTCTAGCTCTGGGTGGGTTACAGGAGAAAAGAACTCATGAGAATTATTTGGGAGCTTTTCCAGAATACTTTAGCCCCGTTTCTCCTCCTGTTCCCAAGTAATGCATTATTATGCAAGTATTAGTTTGTTAAACCTCTGATCCTAAATGAATTGTTTGTAACTCAATTTAATAAATACTTGAAGACTACTTAGGTTAAAAGGAATTCCATATTCTTCTTTTGGTGATAGGATATAATACTGTAGCTGTATAGGACCATACCCGTCAGTGAAATGAATGGATTTTGCTCATCATAGTCTGGTTTTGTTGTTACAGGGCAGGGAGAGGGACACCCCCGAAATCCCAGACCTGCCCTGTTCTAAATGGGTTCTGCCATCCGCTGCATCAATACAAAACATGCAGGACCTTTTGTGGAAAGAAACTTTAATACAGTTAGAAAAGACAGTGAAGACAAAGAATATAGTATCTAAGTCAGGCACCCAGTGTTAACCAACTCCTCATGGGTAAAAGTCCACCCAAACGGGACTGGCCCAAAGCAAGTCTCGAAAGCCTGCCACAAGTCTGGAACAGCTTTTGGCAGGGACCCACACATAAGGGCAGAAACAGCCAGACAATTCTGGGAGGAACCAAAATACCTTTCGACAGGGACCCATCCAAAAGGGTCAAAACAGTCAGACAATTCTGAAAGGAACAGAACAAAATCAAAACCAAATCAACACAGCCATCATTAACTTCCCCATGGGTCTCTCACCCACATATCTTTCAATCAGTCCAGGCCAGTGCAGCTTCTTTACAAGTCTCTCTGCTCTTTGGGCCTCTTCTGGCTTTCCATCCTTCTACCGTCTCCTCCTGTCTTCTGTCTCCTGTTCTCTCTCCTCTCTGTGTGTCCTCTGTCTGTTCTCAAGCTTCTTATATCCTGCTCAGTTCCACCCTACCTTGGGTGGGACAGGGAACCTGGGACACACCCTTTTCCTGGGGACCACCCTGTTACATTGTCATTCGACTTAAACTTTCTTGCATGCTGATTTTCCAAAGGATTTGGAAAATACTAGTAGGTAGAGTGGGCACCAACCAAAACTATATGAACTGTGTATGTAATTGAATGAGTTACTATGTAATTGTTCAACTGTAGTTGGCTTCAGAGTTGTGAGTATGTAATTTGGAGTACACGTTCAGATTTTCGTAACTTCATTGTGAACTTAACTTTCTTTTGTGAGCTCTCCATGTCATTTGCCTGGGCTGGGAGAATACTGGCATATGTTTGTTCTTTCATTTAACCAGCCTAGGGTTCAGGACACCACTTACGGCCAGTAAACTAGATCAGAAGTGGAGAAAACTGAAACTAAGGCATTGAGACTAGAGCAGATTAGAAAGATACCTAGAAGCTAAAGTTGGTGATAAATCGTAACTGATCAGGGTTCCTACTGTGTTGATATTTGGGGGACATAAGTATGTAAGATCCTTTTGTCTGAGTTCTGAATGAATTTGAAAGCTAAAACAGGAACTGACATCAAATGAAATATTGCCCTTTTAAAAATTAGTTTACTTACTGAGAAAAAAATCACATATGAAGGTCACTATTTAAGGTATATAAATTGCTGGCTTTTACTAAAGATTTTTGTTCACAAGATTGTGCAGTTATTACCACTATCTAATCAGAACGTTTTCATCACTCCAGGGAGAAAACCCTTTGGCAGTCACTTTCTGCCCACCCTCCCCTAACCCCGCCCATATCCATCTGTCCTTTCCCCATCTCTTGGCAGCCTTTAATCTATTTCTCATCTCTAGGATTTGCCTATTCTGTACATTTCATGTAAGTGCAATCATGTAATATGTGACCTTTTCTGTCTAACTTCTTTCATACAGCAAAGTCCATTCATGCGGTAGTATGTAATATTATTTCAATCCTTTTTATGACTGGCTAATTGTGCATATATAGCTTTGTTATGTGGATAGCTATGCCATTCTGTTTATCCACTCGTTGACAGATACTTACTTTATTTCCACTCTTTAGTTATGATGAATAATACTGCTATGAACATTTACATACAAGTTTTGTGTGAATTTAAGTTTCAGACTCTTAGGCATACATTTATATGTATGTGTATATACATATGTATTTATCCTCAGGAGAACTACACACACACACCCCACCCACCCACCAAATTTACCTGGGAATAGAATTATGGGATCATATGGTAACTTTTGGAGGAATTATTTTGGTCGTTCATACATTGTAGAGTACTGTAGAATGTATCTCATGTTTAAGAGCCAAAGAGGCTGGGTAGCTCTATCTTTTCTTGCCCCCCACACTACTAATCTAGTATATGGGACTGCCCACCTAATATCTAGATTATTAGGGATGTTAGCACAGATGCATCCAGACCACCACCTTGTAGAATGCTAGATGTAGAGTCCTGAAGTTACTAGCTCTACTCACTGGCAGAGTTACTTATTCTTTGGTGAGAAGTGATTAAGAGCCCAGCAGTGTTTACAGAAGTCATTCCTCATAGAAATCAAGAGGTGGAAAGAAATGTTTTGCTATAACAAAGGAGAAGAAAGGTTAAGTGCTTAAAATCATTCTAAGGTGAAAGGGCTGTGATATTAAGATAGGAAACGAAGATGATTAATTCAGTTTGGAACATGGGAAATGTGGGATTTCCAGCAGAGAATGTTAAATATATACACTTGGGGATCAAGATTTTGACCCCTGCTAGAGATACAGATTTTAGATTTGTCTGCATACAGGTAGTTAAAATATAGGAGTAGATAAATCATCTATAATGACAGAGTATGAAGTGTTTAGTAATTTCCATACCCTGAAGTCTTTGATGCAGCTAACTGATGTTGTGGCTGTGTTTTACTCAGAGTGACTTGTTTCCTTCTGGGCTTTGTGAATTTTGATTGTGAATTCATTTATTTTGGAACCTTATTTGTGGCAGTTCTTCTCAGCCTAGGTCAAAGGTAGGTTCCTCAGAGAGGATTGCATGTGCTTTTGTCAAGTTGGGTGGGAGGACACCACCATTTTAGTACTACCCTTAACAAAAACCTAAGTATGAAGGTTTTAAAACTGTAGTCTAGGTGAGGGTCATCTTATGGTTGTGACTGTCACTTGAGATACTTGCCCACTCATTACACATTTCCCTGCCCCCTCCCCAGCACTCAGCGCTAAGGTTAAGGAGCAGTTTTCCTTGCAGTTGTCTTGGGTAGCAACTGGACTTTGCCTCTTATAACTTGGTCCCCATAGACCTTGGAATTGCCAGCCGAATTTCATAGTATTTGGCAAAATGCCTGAGTGTGAATGAAAGGAGGTTTCAATGTTCTGTGTAATTTTCTGGTTTCCCTCTTTCACTTAGTTTTTGGCCTCTAAGTACACCATATTTGTTTTCGGGTTATTGATTAACTTTATAAAGATTTAAAAATATTTTATCTGGTGTTTTAGTTATTTTTAAGTTGGCATATTGATCAAGCTATCTGTTCTTTCATACTGGCAGAAATAGAAGTATCTATCTCTCTTTAGTGAATGCATGGACAGTTAGATGCAGGGAATTCTTTCAGCCTCTGAATCAAAGGTTATAAACTTGAGACAAAAATCTAATGTTTTGTTTGGGCCACATAGTATTTAGAAAATAAAATTCAGACTTGAAATAAAAATTTTGATATCCTGCTTATTTTGAAAGATTATAGGAGCTTTTACAGTATTAAGATTGCAGTCTTGCTTATTAACAATAGTTGACTAGCACTGGGAATAGCAGCTGATTGCTTCAGAATGAACGTGTCTTTTTTATTTACTCACAGTCTCCACCACTCATGCAATGTATGCATTTATATATGCTTAATCTCATTCCAGCTCCTCTCATTACATTACTTACAGACATTTGCGGATCATCCTGTGATAGGTAGTAGACACTTTAACATTTTTTCATTGGTTTATGTAATTCTAACAACAGACCTGCAATTTATCTCTGATGAATAAAGATATTCCCAATTTTTAGATGAAGAAACAGGTTCAGTAAGTTATAGTCATTCTTCAAGGTCTCATAGTATCACAGCTAGAATTTGGAACTAGAAGTATCTTATTTAAAGTATCTTAGTAAAGTCTACTACACTTAAGCAATAATGATAGTAGTCTGTTGAGTATATGGGAACATAGTTATGTGGGGGTAGAAACCTGCATGCCTAGTTTAAAGGATACATCTGGAATTCCTGATAAACAATTTGGATGCTCTATAGCATCAGCATAACTATTGTTAAATTTTATGAATTTTCAGCTCATTTGTATGTTGCATTTACAGAGTGCTTGTTTCTCTTACGCTTTCTGGGTTGTTGGCCTTCCTCAGTATATAACCCCTTTTATTGTTCAATAGCATTTTGATTCATGTGGGTATGTGTTCATATAATGGCGAATTTTTTTAACCTGTTTCTCTTTTCAGAGTGTTTTAATTAGAACTGTAGCATGATAATAGAGTTTTATTTACCTTGGAGCATCTGATGACTAACTCTTCTTTGCTTTTCAGATTCTTTTTGTGGCCAGATGGGTTTGTATGGACAGGCTTGTCCATCTGTAACTTCATTAAGGTAAGCACTTTTCTCTTTCTTTATTGGAAAATTGTAACATTTTAAAGATCATGTTGATTAAGTAATATTAGAATGAATTTCAGGGTGCGGTTCAGAATAAAATACTGTAGTTTTTTTTTTTTTCTTCAAATAGTGCTATTTGTTGAGATTGGGAGATGTTTTTGTTTATAGATACCTGTGGTAATGGGATTTGGTAATTTTCTACTTATATACATTCTTCTGTATGAGATTATGTAACTGCATTTCTTTCATTCCTTTCAAAAAACTAATACGCTTTTAGCTATTTTAAATAGAATAAGACTAGATGTAACTTCTTCCTAAAGGACAATGTAAGCATAATTCCTGGATTACCCTCATTATTTAGAAAGTAGAACTAATTTGTTGTACAGTCCACTTGTTTTAGGTGTATTCGAAATTGCTGAATCCTTTTTACAAATAAAATCTTAATGTGAAGTTCAGTGAGTAAAAGATAAATACGGGACTTTTGTGCTTGCTTAGGCTTCCACAGTTGCCCCTGAGGGATTGCCGCAGTTCCCAGAGCACAGTTTGAAAAAAAAATCTGTTAATTGAAATCTTCCATACTAGAATATTAAATATTGATAGAAGCATCTATCAATTATATGTGATGTTGCACCTAGTTCTATAATTATTGTGTTGCAGCTGGGTGTATCATTTATTCACTCAGCATATTGAACACCTGATCTATTGTTGGGCATTATTCAAAATACCGGGTTATTGCAGTAAGCACAACTGATCAAAATGCAGTAATCGTAGCGCTTGT
Source organism: Scalopus aquaticus (assembly GCA_004024925.1). Classification (NCBI taxonomy): domain Eukaryota; kingdom Metazoa; phylum Chordata; class Mammalia; order Eulipotyphla; family Talpidae; genus Scalopus; species Scalopus aquaticus. Next base: position 26,455 of record PVIJ01002081.1, read on the forward strand.
GTTCTGGTGAAGGGACAGTCAATAAACAAGATAATTAACAAATCTCTGTTAGTGACAGTAATAAGGGCTAATGTGAAACATAGAGAAAGGGGTAGGAAAAATAGGGACATTTGTTATTTTAGGCTGGGTAGCCAGGGAACACTTTACTGAAAAGGTGACTGTTGAAAGAAGACCTGAAAGAAGGATGGGGTGAGCCACATATTTAGGTGTGTCGAAGATGAGCATTCCAAGCAGAGGGAGTCCAGGAAGTACCAGAGCAGCAGCTTGCCTTGTATGTTGGTGGAAGGTGCTGCATGGCTGGTGCTGGTGTCTGAGTTCAGGAAAGCGATCCCATGGGTTTGAGATCCAGACCTCTGAGGAAGGAGTGCTTGTCTGGTGCTGGTACCTTTGAGTGGGGTGTGATGAAGCTGTTTCCACAGTGTTGCAAAAATTGCAAACTGGATTCAGTTACTACTACAGGAAGCACTACTACTATAGGCATGAAGAGGCTTTGCTGCAACAATGCTCTTATGAAACTGAAAGAAAAGTGCACAGGTACCGTCTTCAATTTTCAGTTGTGCGGTTCATCTTTAGTGCCCCCTCTTGTCAGAACCTTACAGTAAATAAGCAGGCAAAGCAGAAATGTAGTTTGCATAATCCCAGTTATGCAGAATGGGAAGCAGGGATGGGGGATTGGAGCTGAGGGACAATAGCTTGATAACTTGTTTCAGCAGACTTGTGAGAATATGGTATGAAAAGCGTTTTCTCAGATCTGGTATGCAACCAGTGTTTGTGTGATTTTAGTAGAATTCATGCATGTTGCAAAAAATTTTGTAAATTGTGAAATTATAACAGAAATTTATTTGTGATTTGCAAATAGTCCTTGTAATCTGAATGTACTGCATTCATATCCTGAATTTGGATACTATTCTAGACCTAAGGGTTTTGATGTTAATACTGGGCTATGCGTATCTATTCAACTCTTGAGTTTTGGATAATGAGAGTTTACATAGTATTGGATACAGTTTCTGTCAAACAATAGAATCCTGAAATTTTAGCAGTCTGTTTGGTTTCTTGAATTTGTATAATATCGATTCATCCTGAGGTGTACTTATGTTTTATCTCCAAGTACAGATTCAGTAAGAGCAGAAGCATACTGAAAGCAAGCAAAAACTTTTCTTGAACATGAACTTTTAAGTAAACACATAAATGTATATAATGTACTTTCACATACTGTAGCAATAGACTATTTTTGTAACTTGGTTTGTACACAGCAAAAAAATTTGATGTTTCTTTGGACTTACTAAAATGCGCCCGGATATACTTCTGAACTTTATATAGTTCACACGTTTATAACCTGAGACTGTGTACTGCTGTGGAGTTATCTAGTAGTATTTTAAGTAGTTTGTGGTAACAGTCACTACCTTCTGCCTGAGATCTCCTCCTCCTCTTATCTTTTTCTTTACCCCTCTTGGTGCTTGTTTTTCTTTTTGTTATGATTCTTCCTTAAATATGTCTTTTATTGTTGATCTAGTCTGTCTGTTTAGGATATGCTAGGAAACACATAAGGATATTTTAGCACCAGAAAAGCTCATGTGTTAGAATCTCAGATGAATTTCCTGTCCATCTGTTTCCTCATTTTCCTCCTCTTGATATTGATGATCGTGCTATTTAGAATGACCAGAGGAGGGTAGATTTATTTTAAGGCTTCTTGCTGCCTTGTAGTAGCAAACTTAGTATTGGTAAGGTAGCTCTGGTGTTTTTTTTTTTTTTTTAAGATTTATTTTTCATTTATGCATATAAGAACTGGGGTGTAGGCCAGAGATGCAGGGTGGAGGGGGTGGTGAGAAGATTCACCAGAGACAGAATGGGGTGCAAAACAGGCAGACTGACTGAAGTACACTGCTGAGGGGAGCAGCAGGTGAGACAGGAGCGGTCTGCTGCGCCATGTGGGTGAGCTCCCTGGCTGGGGAACAAACTCATGCCGCAGTGGCTGTGGATGGCTTCATAGTGCTGAGACATAACCTCTTGCACCACCAGGGAGGCCCAGCTCCGGTAGTTTTAAAATGAGGAAGGCACAAGTTCAAATCTCTGCAACTTAATTAGCTCTGTGATCTCAGGCAAGTTACTTCATTTCCCCTAGTATTATTGTAATATGGTTGTTAATACTTACTTCACTGGTGTGTTAGGATTTATGGTATTGCATATCTACATAAGGCATCTGACAATCCCCTAGTCCCCCACTCCCCCCTTTTTGTCTTCCAATAGTAGAAAACAAAGGAATCATTCTTTTTAGAATAAAGAGGGAATGAAACAGATTGTATGCTTTGTTGTCAGCTCAAGAACATGGGGTAGAAGAGTACTTCTTTTTCCTTTCTATTTCCCTTTCAACCTAAATTCTTAGAATTTAGAGTATCTTCTAATAGTATTTGTGTTTGTAAGTGGCCTTTAGACTAAGGATGTTGCTGATATCTTCATACTATATGTGTATTTATCCCCAGCAGTGGCAGAAATATCTTTGCATTATCTTGCCATAGTTTATACTATGGTTACTTTTATCAAACTTTTTTTGGAATTGATAGTCTTTTGTATGTTTAGATATGGCATGGCCCAGTTAAATGGAAATAGAATATGAAAAGTAATGAGAAATCCTTTTCATTCTCATCATTTCAAAAGCATTCTCTAAAATGTATTTTGAACTTTCCTGGTTTATCTTTTAAAGCTAAACTGTCTGAAATGGTAGCTACTAGCCTCATGTGGCTATTTTAACTAAAAAAAAATCAATTTCTTAGTCACACTAGCCAAATACTAAGTACTCTATAGCCGCACATGTCTAGTAACTGCCACATTGGATAGCACACAAACATTCTCGTTGTTGCAGAAAGTCTGTTGGATGTGCTGGTCTGGATCATCTTTTTAAATGTAATTAAACTTTGATGTAATGCTATAGTGTTTCCTTATTTAAATATCAGGTATTGAAGAGTACCATTTACTGTTAATTGACTTAAGAACAAATTATAAAATTGCTATGTGACTAAATGCTGACTTTAATAACTAGAATTTATGATGTAATACTAGTGGCTTACTTCAGAATCTGAGGTCTAGGTCCTATGGACAGGTCTCCTTGTTGAAGGTTATGTTGCTGAGTATAGACTTTAAGAATAGAACCCATTTCTTCACAGTTTATCTTAACAATCTCTTCTCTACCTCCCACATGTATTTGGAACTTACAGAGTAGTATACTGTGTAAGAAATTACAATTAATGAAGTTTATGGGAGAATGAGATTCATTGAATAGAGACTACTTAATATCTTATAGATATATCTATCCATATATAATTTAGGAAATAGGAAACCAATAAGAGGAGCTCTAGATGAGAAGCTATATACATTTTATAGTTTTAGCTTTTGCATTTAGTTTGTTCATTTTTCGTTTTTGTGTATAATCTGAGTTGGTAAGTAAGGGTCATGGTTAACTTTTTTCCTATACAGATACCCATTTGTTTTCAGTATCATTTTTGAAAAGTCTTTCTCCGTTAACTTGTCTTGGCACTTTTATCAAAAATCTGTTGGTCGTGTATGTGTATGGATCTAGTTTTGGACTCTGTTCCTTTGATTTATGTCTACACTTGCATGAGAACCTATGTTAGTTATTGTAGGTTGTTTTTTTTTTTTGAAATTTATTTTTAACTTTTTCCATTTTTAAATTATATATGTTGAGGTAATGTTGATTTACAACACTGTATATGTTTCAGGGGTATAGTTTAACACCTCTGCAAATGTGTGTTCTCATGTTCTGTCTCCTACCAAAGATCTCTCACCATAGTCTGTTGAGCTCTCGTCTCCTTTTATTGTTTTATAGTAAGTCTTGAAATCTGATTGTCGGCATTTCAAGTTGAAAAAAACCTGGTACCTCTTATCTGCTTAGTAGTGGATTAAAAGTTGGGGTAAAATAAAAACTTAACTTTAATAAATTATCAAAAAAACTTTTAGAAAATTGTCAGTAACTATGACTCCCTTGAACATATGGGAGAAAATTGGAAGTTCTAATCGAGAAAAGATTGTGATGGTTTATGGATGAGGTTGCTATGCTTGATAAGAAAAAGGTAAAGTCTGTGTTAAAGACAGCAAAGTCGAGACTCTGAAGTAATAATAAGAAAATAGAAAAAAAAATAGGGTCATTAGGAGCCAGTAGTAGAATAAGCAAGATAAATCTCTAGACAGAGAGACTCTCCTAGAGTCTAATGAGTTTTAGCTGCAGCATCTTTACAGATTGATTATTAGTTAATATTTCACTTTAAATAGTATGGACTTTTTACAAAGTTACTCGTCTTCAGGCTTTTTCATATCATGGGATGATAATTAGTGCTAATATGTAAGTTGATAATATTCATCTGTCCTTAGAAGGCCTGTTTGTTTAAATTTTAATTACATTTAATTCACAGATAAATGTGTTTATGACTTGCATAGTTCTCTAAATTTTCACTCCTTCAGTGACTTTTAAAATTCAGAGTTGAATGTGTCTTCCCCACCCATATCCTCTTTCTACTCATACCTTTTAATTTTTTGGTTCATTTCTTATGAAAACTAAAGTCTGTTGTGTAATAGACTCAATTTAATCTTTCTTTTAACCTAGCCATACTTAAAATTGTAAAGTGGATATGAAAATTCATTTGTGACACTCTTGAGAACCTCAAGAGTATGCATACTATAGGCATTCCATGTTGTTAAACAGCTATATGTCAATTTTCCTATTGAGGAATACTTAAAGGTAATTCCAAAATTGTTTTTTGGTCTTTTTAGGTTCTGTGTACTCAGGGAAAGCCTGATCTTATGTACTTATTCTGGCTGGAGAAACTTAAATGATGCCAAATATATATTAATCCACCTATGTAACTGAATTCAGCTATGTTTCTTGTATGTTGTATACTGTGGAGACTATTGATAAAGGAGAAAGCAACAAGCATGTCTATTTTGGTAGAGTTTCTACTGATATTTATTATAATAGTTGATATATGTTGAATACCTACTATGTGCTATAAGCATCATTTGTCTGCTAGGGTGTTCCAGAAGTATTTTGTTATTTGCTCCTTAGAGCAATTCTGTGAGGTTTAGAAAGTTTTGCTTGACTTGTCTAAGGTTGTAGTTAACTAGTGGAAGAGCAAGAATTCAAGACCTTTTCAGTGACTTCGGATGCTGTACTCTTTCCATATATTATTCTGTGTTAGAAACAGTGATCTTCAGTCTTTGAGATGATGACTTATAACATGATTCTTAAACTTTTTGGTCCCTGAAAAATTATTTAGTACCCAAAGAGCTTTCGTTTATGTGCATTTATCAACATTCTACTAAAAATTAAAACTAAAAATTAAAAGTATTAATTAAAAAATTAAAGTATTAATTCACATTGAAACAATAAATCCGTTAACATAGATAAATGTTTTATGAAAAAATAACTGTTTTCCAAAACAAATTAGTGAGAAGATTGGCATTGCTTTACATTTTTACATTTAAACATGTGGCTTAGAAGACGACAGCTGAAAAGGGTCTTTGACCACACTGTGAGGACCACTGAACTATATACACCACATGAAACAACTCAAGCTGGTTTTTTTTTTTTTTGCATTTTCTGTACATCATTTAAGCACTAAAAGATAAGACTCCCCCCCCCCCATCCCCATCTCTTATATTCTCTTGTTTTTCCTTCCTCCACATTTGTATTTTTAAATAACAGTTGCCAAGATGGCTTTGAGTCTCCCTGTGTTAAAGGGACTGGTGTCCACCAGTCTTTCCAAATACTCACACATAGAGATACTCCAGTAGGTAGAGAGAGTGAGGTTTAAATGCAAAATAGTGTATTTACTTAATGACAAACTGTAGTTCGGTAGTTAATGTTAAAAAATGTTTATTTTTCTGCCCTAAATTGTAGAGTGAAATATTTTTAAGATAAGAATTTAAAAAAATTATTCTTTATTTTTGCATAAGAGAACTGGGGTGTAGGCCATAGTATAGGAGGGGTAAGAGGATTCACCAGAGACAGTGGGCAGCATTTCCACAGCATTGACATAGCATGTGCTAGTAGGCACCGGTCTTTTCTACTGTTGTGCAGTTACCATTAGTTACTTCAACTTGTCACTTCAGAAACAGTTGCTACTTATTTCAACCATGTAAGACTTTGAATTATAGGGCTCTTAAAATGTGAACCATAGGGAGTATCTCCCTTAGAAAAGATGTATGTTTGGGCCTCCCTGGTGGCGCAGGGGTTAAAGTCTCAGCACTATCAAGCTGTCGCCAGCCACTGTGGCATGAGTTCAGTCTCTGGCCAGGGAGCTCACCCACATGGTGCTGCAGACCTCTCCTGCCTTGCCCGCTGCTCCCCTCAGCAGTGTACTTCAATGGATCTGTCTGTTCTGCTCCCCACTCTGTCTCTGGTGAACCCTATTACTGCCCCACACCTCTGGCCTGCACACCAGCTTGTGTGCAAAAATAAATAAAAATAAATCTTTAAAAAAAAAAAGAAAATATGTATGTTCTCCATTTCTGTACAGTGGGACACAATGACGTTTCCCCTAGATTTCTCTCCTTACTGTATCCTCCATTGGCATACAGTTTGCTTTTCAGTTTCTGTAGATGACAATTTGACCAAATCCTTTGATGTTCTTTAGTAAATGTCATTACCTTTCCGACCTTCATTATCAGAGTCTGTAATATTTGTCTCATCAACTTTTAGGGGGTGTCTTATTTTAGGTTCTGTTACTTCTGCCATCCCTCTTCCCCTCTTCCCATGTCCAGACTCTGTCGTGGTTAGGAATTACATTCATCTGCTGGTAGAGATGTTTTTAATAATAGTTAAATAAAAGGTGCAGGAGGGTTTGCAGTTCAGGATTGAACTGATAGCTTCTCAATTGCTTTGCAAAAGAATTAGGAGCTCAGATTCCTTCCTTGTGCTCCCATTCTCTTTGACTTTAATTCTGAGAAATCACCTTAAGACTCAAGATGACTGCTGGAGCAATAGCTGCTGTGTCCACATTCCAGATATCAGGAAGGGCAAAGGGTGCAATGCTATCTGGAATAAAATTGGGGCTGTATTCTTAAGGGAAAAGGTAAAAGCAGATATTAAGTAGCAGTTGGTAGTCTCTGCCATTGCCCCTGCTTCTGATTCCCTTGGGTGCTGAGATACTGTAGCCTGAGTTATATATAATAAAAAAAAATATATTTTATGACTATATCTTAATCCCCCTGAAATGTACATTAGAATACTGTGGCAGTAATTACTAGGATTTTCTTTGAATTTTCAATTCCTCAACTTTTCTGTTACCAACTCTTAAGGTCAAATGCCAAGTGCCAGGAATGGAGAGGGAGGATTCAGGAATACCTCGATCATAACTTCGTTATTTTTATTATTTTTATTTTCCTTATTGTCTTACCTCCGTTTAGGGAGGTATCACTATTCATTTCCCCCCTTTTTGATACTTGAAACTTGAAAACTTTCTGAGTAAGCCTTAGCTACTGCTTGGGAGTTAGGGAATTTGCAAAGGGAAATCATGCAGTGTGCTAAAGTAGCTAAAAAGCATATTTTGGATCATCTCAGCAGTAGTGTTTCATAAAGTGGTATTAGAATCCTCTCATTATCCTCTCATTACCCCCATGTTATGACTTTGTGTCGAGTCATTTTTGTTAATGCTCTTTACCTTTTCTTTTTATGCATTTTATGCCACCTGGAATGTCTTTTAATTAACAGATACCATCATAGATTTAAGAAATTTAGGCGTAAGTTCTTGGTGCCTTCCTTTCTCCCACAAATAACATCATCTTTTTATCTTTGCTTTCATCATCCTATTTTCTCTGCTATTCCGGTAGAACTGTGTCTATTCCTATGTAGTGTTTATCACTCTGTGTTCTTTGAGTCATCCTTTTCTCTGATATTTAAAAGGCGTAAAGGATCCTGTGATTAGCCTTACCTGTTGCTATTGAGTCTTCTCTTTTTTCACCCTTTTTTTTTTTAGCTTTTAAATGTGTATGGTCTTTCTTGTTTGGGGAGGAGGATGCTGATATCTTTACTGGATAGTCATTATTTTAATCATTTATTGACCACCATTTATTAACCCTTTACCTCTACCCACTGTGTTCTGAGGTATTGGGAAGAGAGAAAAGGAACTCATGGTCTCATGGAAGAGAGATAAAGATAATTATAATTCTATGTGGGTTTATGATAGATATTTATATTTTACTATGGAAGCAGGACCTAGTTCAATTTAGGAGATGGAAGATGGGAGGAATAGATTGACCAGGCTTTCTGGAGGAGAAATGTTTTGTCTAAATCTTGGAGAAAAAGTAGAAGCCAACTGGGCAGAGTGAGTATTTCTTATCAAAACACTATTTTTTAGATAATATGTACCTGGTATGGTATTAGGTAGCATATAAACTACTAGTGTATCCTCACTGGGATGGGGGGGCAACAGTTAGAGGGTGCAGGAAGAGGGAGTGGGGTTAGAAAGCTTCAGCATATGATGCAATTATACTTCTGAAGCCACATGGCAAATGCCAAAGTGAGGTTATAATTGTTCTGGGAATTACTGATTAATACAAGATTAAAGTAGTTGAAAATAAGTTTAGATTTAGTATAGTAGGAGAATGGGAACTATTGATAGTTTTGGGGTACAATGATTAAGAAAACATTGCTGACAGATTTGGTGTGTATGCATGGACTCTGGAGGTGCTTAGTTTGTGTAGGAGGCTGATGAGGAAGCTTTTGGTGTGAGGTGAGGTAATGAGGGCCTGGCATTTCTTAACCAGATTTTCATAACCAGATTCCTCAGAGCCTCCCAGGCTGTTTTTAAATTTGTCACCATCTGTTCTCTAATACAAGTGGACTCCTATCATCACCATTCCACTCACAGATTTCTTTCTAAAGTTAATGATGACATGGCTAAATCTAATGGTCATTTTTTGTGTGTGTGTTCTCAGTGCTTCATGGAGGACCACTACAGTGACCAGTCTAAGTACCAACAGTGGAGGCATATTTTACCTCACTAACAAGGATATGTCAAATTAAATAAATTGTAAAACAAAAAAACCCCAAACCCACAGAAGCCCCACTTTTTCAAAGTTTAAATTGAAGGGAAATATTTTACAGTGTACTTCAAACCTGCTCTAGCAGAACTGATGAAAATATATATAACAGTGAAATCAGTCTTACTCATGATGTCTTTGATGATTTGGAACCATTTCGTCCCAGTCTATTTATATCTTAACTTTCTTTTAGTCTTAGCTGAAGTTCTTGCTTCTGTCTCCTAAGGCTGAAATCTGTGTTGTCCCCTCCCTTTTTTGAGCCTTTACAACACCCAGAGCTCAGCTTTGCACTCTTACTGAGTTGTGTTTGACTTTCCTAAATGGACCTTTTAGTTCTTGGAGGATAGAAATTTTATCACTATGTGCATGTGTGAATAAAATCTTACTCTATTATAATCATGCACATATGTGATTATAGGCTCTTATTAAATATTGCAATGCATACTGAGTACTGACTTACCGTGTGTTTATATTACTGAGGCTCATTAAGTCTCAAATAGTGGCATTGGTGGAAGGAAACAAGTTAAAGATGGTTCTCAATATGATGCATCTGCAATATCAATTTCATTTCATTTTAGAACATGCTTTTATATTAACTTTGTAAGTGTATGGGACCCACTGGTTTGGGAATGTGAACAAAATTAAGCTACTCAGACTTGATTGAGGATGATAGCATGGTATAATAATAGCCAATGTTTATTGAATGAAATTTAAATAATAATAAAGCAATTTAAATAATAGCAATAAAACTACTGTTATCATTACTGCCATCACTAGTAGCTAATATTTATTGCCATCACTAATAGCTAATATTTATTAAATACGTATTATTTGCCTGCCATTATTTTGAGTACTTTCCATTAGTGACATAGGTTCTATTATTAATCCTCACTTTGCAAATGAGCTATGGTAGAAGCACTACTGGATTGAGCATCAGGAAATCTGAACTTTGACTTTAGTTCTGCTGCTAACTACCCTGTGAGAATTTTGGCAAGTCTTTAACTTCAGTAGTCCATAGTTTTTCATCTTCAGGTTGAAGGGATTAGTCTATAATCTCTAAGGTACTTGCCCATTCTCTTGACATTCTGTGATCTCTAAATTACATTGTCACATTATTCCTTCTTATAATTTATTTCTTATACTTCTTATGATTTATTTCATGCTTGGAACAAGCATTTCTGAGATTGTAGAGCAGTATGGCAAGTTTTTTTTTTATATCTGAAGGTGCTAAATATAGAGGAATTGGTTTCAGAGGAATACATATAATAGAGATTGAGGGAACTTGAGAAAATGATAACAGTAAAAGTGGGTCAGAATAGCTGAAAAAGAAGATAGTAGGACTACTGGCAATGCAGGTAGAATCCTCATGACTGTCTCTTGAGTTATAATTGCTGTTGCTTAAAATTGTTTACAGTGGATTGCTGCCATCCCCGAGACACCTAGAGTGGTAGTGTTAGCTAACACTTACTGAGTGTTTGTTCTGTGTATATGTTATCAAATTTAATGCTCAGAGTAATAAATTAACTCTAGATACCATTTTTAAAGATTCATTTATGCTTACAAGAGCTGGGGTGTAGGCCAGAAGTATGGGGTGATGATAGGATTAATCAAAAACAGAGTGGGGAGCCGAACAGGCAAATCCACTGAAATACACTCCTGAGGGGAGCAGTGGACAAGGCAGGAGAGGTCTGCTGTGCCATGTGGGAAGCTCCCTGGCCGGGGATTGAACTCATGCTGCAAATAGCTTTATAGCGCTGAGACTAAACCGTTGCGCCACCAGGGAGGCCCAGAAGTTTAGATTTTAAACACGTATTCCAGGTTTCTTTTTCTTGCAGCCATTTGGGCTAAGGCGCCTGATGAGATTTTAGAGATTTTAGCCACAGATTTTTTCTTTCGACTGAGGTACTATAAATTTCTCGTTGCTTTCCTTTTCCCCTTTATTTTGATAGCACTTTAGAAGTATTTCATTCTTTTCTACTTTATTGTCATGGTCATTGTTCCTGCTTCTTTGATCTCAGGATAGAAAATTTTGTACCCTTTGCTGAAAAGTTATCATTTCCTGTGTGAAGTGTCAAGTTTTGTTTCTGTCTATCTTCAATTCTCACCCAGAGTCACTGCTTCCATTCTTCAGAATATCTGTTAACTGGGTAGATTTTGTTTTTTGTTTTTTGTTCTTTGGGTGGAAATGGTCAGAATTTTTCAGCATTGGAGAGAAATACATTATAGAATCTAGATCACTGTAAGTCTGCCAAAGCTTGTTCTCGAGGTTTTTTTTTTTATTATTATTTATGCATACAAGCTGGGGTACAGGCCAGAGGCGTGGGGCGGTGAGAGGGTTCACCAGAGACAGAGTGGGGAGCAGAACAGGCAGATCAGAAATACACTGCTGAGGGGAGCAGTGGGCGAGGCAGGAGAGGTCTGCTGCGCCATGTGGGATTCTCCCCGGCTGGGCGGCGAACTCGCATCACTGCTGCCAACAGCTCCACAGCGCAGCGCTTAACTGCTGCACCACCGGGGAGGCCCTGTTCTCGAGGTTTTTAATGCTGCTTTCTTGCTGTCCGATTTATATGATTTACTCTCTTATGTCCTGGAGCTTTAGTTATTTTTCTTAAGCTTGTTCTTTGACCTGTTGGTGTGTGCGCACGTGCACACACACCCACATATATATATATAAATATAAATATGTATGTATGTATGTATGGATACTTTTTTAAAATTGCCTGGTACTGCCTAGCCTCCTTTTCTCTTGTTCATCTGTGTCCTTGAGTTTGCATTCCTCTGGTCAGTCAACTCCCCCAGCTAGCTTGTCTCCTTGCTATTCTTGTCTACCCTGCTTTACTCTTCCTACCTCCCACCTGCTCAACTGCCTTCTATCCTTCATGAGAATGCCTGTGCCTGTTTCTTAGTTACTTCTTTTTAACCTCTTGCTTTCACTTCACTTATGGTATTCTTTTGTTGGTATGATTCCCCTAAAATTTGTGAAAATGAGCTGCCATTTTTCAATTTTAAGTTTTTAAAAGACTTGTGATATTGGTGATTAAAGAACTTGTCTGTGAACTGAGTTTTTCAAACTATGATTCTGTTGACCTCTTTAAAGTGACCGATAGTCTCTTTCAGAAAGATTGGTATCAGAATCACTTTGTGTATATTTATCATTCTGTATCTTAAACATTTTAAAGCCAAATTTATGTTTCGGAGAAGAAAAAATTAAGAAAAAAGATTGGAAATGTTGATCCCTTAAAGTTTTGGCTTGGTCATTAACATACTCAATCTTTTTCCTCCAGATTTAACTCAGGCTTTCCCTCACTTTGGAACTCCTAGATTTGTGAATATTGGATATTTTGAGAAGCAGGGGTTCTTTCCTTGATATTGACTAAGGAGTCTATTTACCTTCAGGATGACATCTGAACTGGAGAGCAGCCTAACCTCTATGGACTGGTTACCACAGCTCACCATGAGAGCAGCCATCCAAAAATCTGATGCTTCACAAAATGCACATGGAACAGGAATTTCTAAGAAGAACGCACTCCTTGATCCAAATACAACCTTGGACCAGGAAGAAGTCCAACAACACAAAGATGGGAAACCTCCATACAGTTATGCCAGCCTCATTACATTTGCAATTAATAGCTCACCCAAAAAGAAAATGACTCTAAGTGAGATTTACCAGTGGATTTGTGATAACTTCCCATACTATAGAGAGGCTGGCAGTGGTTGGAAGGTAAGAATTTCATTTAAATTATTACTTTTGTATGGTAAGCACTAATAATAATGTCTTCTATTGAAGATAAAGCTTTGTGGAGGCTTACATAATTAAAGGTGAAATTCTGATTACTAGTCATTTTTAGGATGTCAGAATAGGAAATCAAGTTTTAATTTTGTTTAGGCAAGCAGTTTTATATTTCATAGAACATCAGTTTGTTAGCTCTTAGTTATATTATAGGAATGATTAATATAAAGTAAGAACAGAAATAACACAATATTTACTGGAAATTAATATGCACAGTTCAGGTGAGTCGATAGTGAGTGTAAGGCAAAAAAATAACATAATGCAGTTAGTACTGTTTTTATCACTCAGGTTTTTCAAGCATTTTATGTTGAAGGAATTTTAGATTTATAGAGTTTTACATAAGTAGCACAAAGAGTCTTAAATGCTCCTGCCCCTCTTCTATCTGTAGAGTATATTTGCTTGTTATTTAGGCCCTTGAATTTGTGGTTGGGGCTTTTTCAGTGTTTCTTCCCCTTAGCCTACTTGATCTTATATCTGTAGTTGCTGTTGGATGGGAGTTTCCTTCCTCTCTTGTATCTATAGCTGATCAATGTAAAATCTTGGGCCCAAGGTAATTTTTGCTACTTGTCCCACACATAAAGAAATTTTGTTTGCCCTTACTTCAATATTAGTAGGTTTTTGCCTCTGTCCTGGAAAAGGGTTTCCTGTCTCCGCTTAAGAATTAGAAGTGTTTGTTTCCATTCTTCCCTCAGAAGCATTTTGCCAGCAACTTTCGGGGAGGGTTTTGCTGCCCCTACCTCTGACTTGAGTTTTTAAATTTATAAGGTTTATAGAACTTGGGTGGGATTTTGTCACCCCATTGTAGCCATCAATTACTTCCTGCCTGCCTGAGTCACCAAAGGAGATTTTATCTTTGGTCTCCCATTCTGTCCCTAATCTTCGTTGTAAGCACATGATGAAGGCCCATGGTAAAGAGCTTGAGAATGAATGGGAACTTTCATTGTGACTGGGACTCTAAAATGACACACAATCCCATCCTGGGCCTTTCAAAGTCTAGCAGATTTCTTGACTGCCTGAATGGTGGTCTCTTCTTTCTCCCATACTCTGCCAAAGATCAGACAGTTTGTGTATCCCTTTTTTCCTTGTCCCCTCTTAGGAATTTCATCTGTTGGGTTGCCTTGCAACCTCACTTCTCTGATGCAACTCAAAAATAGGTATGACATTTTTGAATGATTTTTTGTTTTCTTGTTGTTTGGAAGAGATCATCATACTTCTTAGCTGTTTACATTCCAAGCACAGGTGGAACTACTGTTGATAAGTTTCATACTGCTCTTTTGGCAAATAAGATAGGCTTAAATTTATATTCTATGTTTTTTTTTTTTAACTTCTGTAATCCCAGTATTGCCCCATGAGAGGAAAGTTTTAATGTAGTTCTGAATTTTATATTAAAAAGTAAAATAGACATACATCCCCCCCCCCCCGAAATTCTAAGTAGTGACTCCATACAGTTGGAGCTCCTTTCTGCTAGATACCTGGCCATTTTGGAATAAACAAAATTATAGAATGGACTTTGGAGTATTTCCTTAAAAAGAAATGGTCTTTGGGTATTTTCTGTAAAATTGACACAATACTACTTACTCATGAAAAGATTGCCTGCTTCAGAGATTCTCTCGGTACATTTTCCTGCCATCTAAGTTGGCTATTCTCTCTTGCTACATTGAGAAACCTGAATGTTCTTGCTAACCATCTTAAGCAAGTATCTTCCCATGTGGTTTTCTCTCTGACAGATTGTAGTGAGACCCTAATTGTCTTCTATGCGCTTTGTAATGCCTTGCAGATCATTTGAATATTGCAAAAAAGGACAAAGGAAAAAAGTCACCTATAATTCCATATAGAATAATTTTTAGTATTCTGCATTTTTACTTACTTTCAAGAATAGTTCCATAAATAAAGCAAGCATCACAAACATAAATGCAATTGTATATTTAGTATTTGATACTTAACATTAATCACAGCTATCTTCCTGTACTGTTAGATGATCTGACCGCATTTAAAAATGACCAGTATATTCATTATTTGGAGTTTTATAAACCCCACTTGGAACTATTTTTTTCCTGTATAGCTACTTCCTTTGCAGCATCTGTAACTTGAAAATCTAAAAGATAAAAACTTGGAGCTCATTTTAAAACCTTATTCCATTTGTTAGTACATTGTAGTGCATAGAGATATCTAGATCTCTGCTTCTGTTTTTAAGGAGGTTTTATTTTTTGGATTCCAGTGACCCTGTGGTTTTTGTTCTTTAATTTCAGAATTCAATACGACATAATCTGTCACTAAACAAGTGTTTCCTTAAAGTGCCTCGATCCAAGGATGACCCCGGAAAGGTAGGATTTATTTTAAGATAAAATGTTTGGGTTCTTCATTATATCTGTTGTCATGATTGATATTGAGCCATATTTATTATGTAAAGAAAACTAATTGGAATGAGAGCATTTAAGATTTTTGCCTCATTCATTGGTCAGGAACTTTTGTATAGTCTACTCTCTTCCTGTCCACCCTGCCCACTGCCATTTCATTATAGTTGGTATGCTTCATGGATCAGTCAGACAGGAGAGCTTTCTTTGGAAGCAGTGAGAAGGTAGCTGTTGTAGAACTGGTCATCTTACAGCTTGCTGTTTCTAATCCAATTTTCATTTGGTTATTTTCTTAAGTGTTATGTGTTAAGTTAAATTTGGTCTGTGAACTGTTTATCAGAAATGACAGTTTACTAATTATTACATGTAAGAGATGAATCTGTGTGTAGTTGGTAACAAGGAGTGATTTTTACTCTGAAATAAGATTCTGTTAGCTCATTTTCCCTCCCCAGAATATAGAAAAAAATATTTTTCTGTTACCCTTTTTTTAAGCTGCCGTTTCCTCCCTTTATTCTTTTTATCTCCAGCCACTGGCATGTTTTTAGTATTTTATCTATAGAAATTTCCCTTATTTTGTTTCAGTGGCCATCTCAACTGCAGTGTGACCTGAATTTAGTACTAGTTACTTGGTTGCTAAATCTCAGCTTACTTGTTGGGATTTTTTTTTTAATTGTCATGAAAAATTATTAGATTAGAACTTTGAGACAGTGTGTTTATTATTAGCAAGTATGCATTCTTGTTGGATGGTTAGACTATGTGTTGCTTTCTTTGGGCTGTCTCTGGAAGAATAAAGTGAAAGCCTGGTCATGTTACTAGCACCCTGCTTAAAAGTATTCCTGAGCATCCTGGAGATTTTTCTTTATTATAAAATTTCCTTTTCCTTGATCTGCCCATCTGACTAGCTAAGATTTCCCTCATTTAAGACCCACTGTAAGAAATGATTGAAATTTTTCAAACATATCTTTCATGTGATCTTCTCATTATATAAACTCCTTCCTCTACTTGTCTGACCTATTCCCTGTCTTTTAAGATTGAGCTGTAACCATGTTATTTTCCTGTTTTCATACCTGACCTAAATTTATTGTTTTCTTTTTAAAATTCCTGTTACTTCCTCACTGTTGTAGTCATTTCTAATTGGTACCTCCAATTTATTCACATAGTAATATTCACATAGTAGTAAGCAGTCTTTCAAGAAAAATGTAATTATATTCTCTTTGTTTAAAACTCTTCATTGATTATCTACTGCTAATATTGTAAATTAAAATCTAAATCTATGAGGGTTGGGATCATTTGTGTCTTGTTTACTTTTTAATCCAAGTTGCTTGCACAATGACTAGTGCTGCTGAGGTAACAATGTTGTTGAATGAATGAATACATTGTATTCCCTGCTAGACTGTTAACATCTTGAGGTTAGATATGGAGAGTATTCATATTTATTTTAAAACTGACATTCTTGTATATAATATTTTTATAGCACCTTTTATGTGTTGGTTCTCAATAAGATTGAATAGATTCAATGAAATTGAATGATTCTAAGGGGTAGTCTCATTTGGCCCAATTTATTGGGTTGTCAGAAACGTTATGACACATTTTTGCCTATAAAAAAATACATCATGACTTTTCCGTTAATCCAGTATTATTTGCCTTTGTTCAGAGCTCCCCAGTGTTATGAATAGGAATTAGTGAAGTCTTAAGAAATTGTAACTTTTTATATTTGTTTTTACAATTTCCTATGGGCAGTGAGTGTATATGAGTTGACTAAAAATGTTCCTAAAAGATTTAGAGACTGTTTTATTAGAGGATGATGACACCAGTTGGATTCAGTAAACATTTGGTTTAGTTATTAAATGAGGTTTTGAATCATTAAGAGAAAACCCAAGCCAGCATACTTGAATGCTTGACCACATTGTACTAAATTTTAACCCAGAGACATCTTTAGAAAAACTTGTGCTGTCATATTTCTTGTGTACAACTTAAAGCTTTTCTCCATCTTTGACTAGCATAGGACAGAACAGGTGTAGAAAACATACGGTACTCTTCGCAGCTTTTTTTTTTTTTTTTTTTGAGTCGGGACTGTCTCACTAATGTGCAACCAAAACAAGACACACAAATAAAAAGCTTTCAACTTCTACCATTGGCCTTCAATTTTAAATTTTTATTTTTATCAAGACACATCATTGTTCTTGTTGATTTTGGTCATACATTTGCTCTTTATTTTCAGTCTTAAGATGAGATTTGAATATCCCGTGCTCTTACTAGTTCTCGTCAAGTAAATGTTGTAAATTTGTTGTTATAAAATAACATGCACATGAAGAAAGTAATTTTATTTTTGATGTCAAAATAAGATTTGTGTTTAAAAATGAGTTCTGTTGCTTAAAACAAGGTTTTGAAAACCTTAGATCTAGTCCATTTATTAGAAGAAACTAAGGCCAATAAATGAGGACTTGACTCAAATTTAATGTAGAATTTGGCCAATTTCCTTGCAAGTCACAGAAACCCATTATAGACCAAATTAAGTGAGAAACTATCTGCAGGAAAAAACTGGAGCTTGGTTCTTAAATTTTATCTTCAGGAATGTCTCTTGTTAGTTCTGTGAACTTCTCTTATAGCTTCATTTTCAGCCCAGTTAGTGGCAGAGATGGCCATCAACAGCTTCTGGTTTGTCATCTGCTAGCTTAACAGCCATTAGCAAAAAGAATGTTGCTCTACTTCCCTACTCCCCTCTCCCCGCGCCTAGTCATCTGGAGTACAGCAAACATCTTAGAATGAATACCGAATGAGCAGAATAGTTTGCTTTCTTGGTTTCTAGATTAGAACTTTTTCTACTATACCAGTTTTCCTTGAGAGAGTGGCCAAAATGTTAGTTAAGTTTTGGTACTTATGAATTGTTTTTTCTTTTTGTATTACAGTGTTTCCTGGCATTTGAGGAGCTTTTCCAAAACCACCCTCACCACAGTGGGAGAAAACCATTGAGCCAAGGTGGGGTGGGAGTAGTTTTTGATCTTGGGTATGGGGTGGACTTTAACCCCGTAGGGTTTTGCTAGCTGCTGCCAGGACCTGGATGGGTCCAAGAGGTAGAGATGGAAGTAGCTCGTAATGCATCTTCTTCCTTATGTTTTTGTGATATAGCTTTCTGTACAGTGTGTATAACTAGAGTTGTGATGGCCTGACTAAACTTGAAGAGTGTTGTTGAGTTACAGATGTTTTGAGATGGCTTTTTATTCCTCACTTAATTCTTCATCCCTAGAAGCCTTTGTCATGACAGTCTTTAATATTTGATACCCTCCCATGGCTATATTGATGGTCTGAAATTCATTTTTCTCTTAGTTTTGGAAGCTAATTTCAAACAACCACATTATAGCTTTCTTTGGGAAGAAAGACATGCAGTTATATTTTGCATCCATAACTGCTGCTATTTTGGGGCCAAGTTTCTGTTTTCTTTTTCTTTGATTATAACCCTGTTTCTCCTTCCTGCAGCCTATATCCAATGTTTTTACTCTTGCCTTTTATCTCCTCTCTTCTCAATAGCTTTATTTTTTGTATATTGGTCTGTCTTTTTAATATTTTCCCCCCCTCGGTAAGTCTTGATATTCTGCAATTCACTTGCTTCATAATTACTGTAAAGGAAGGTATATACTTTGCACACATTATAGAAAAACAAATCCAATTGGCTAAATTTAGTTTTAAGAAAATTGGAGTTCTCTTTCTCTGCTTTCCAGCTTGATCTTTTTACAACCTGTTCCCTCTTCTCCAGCTCAAAAAATGATAATTTGACTTTGAAGGAAATAAAAAATATAGGAAATAATTAGTAGCAGAGGGCTCTAATGGAACTGAGATGATAGCTAAGAAGTTTAAGACCCCATGAAGGCCATTTTGCTTGTCCTGGAGAGGATAACTACAGTGAATTTGTAGTAAGAAGAGCTTTTCTTGTTCTTCTTAAAGTTTTTCTTGCTTGGGGTGGTTGTAAAGGCTTGCTAGGTTTGTGAGGAAACAAAATACAAGTTGCTAAAGAATTAACTTTTAGAAGTTCAGAGATGATTTTTTTCCTTTCTATTCTCTGTCATAGTATAAGGGACTGTGACATAATTGATCTCTTTTTTCATAGTGTTCTTTTTTAGCCATGTTAGCATTGTGTTGTATTTATTTGTAAATTGTCTATTGGTATCCTCTTTTGGGCACTCTATTTTCAAAAAGATACAGAAATACTGGAGAGGTCCGAGAGCATGTAAGATAGGACATGAAGTAAAAAACAGTATTGCAGGACTCATAGGAATGTACTTTGAAGAAGGAAGTTAACAGTATCGTTAAAAAACTAGTCTTAATGTAAGTTGCATGATTTTGTGAGGAAGAAGTTGACATAGAAATCTTTAAAATTATTTTTTGGCTTTAACTATTTAAGACCCCAAACATTTTCTCACTTCCCCTTCCCCTAGTTAACAACACTGACCCCAGTGTGTTGTCTTTATATTTTGGTAATTATGAAGTCTTCACACTGGCATTAGCTACATCTTAATCATACTTATGGTAAGCCTTGATTTTCACAATGGGAATGATACCTTCCTATTTCAAAAATTATTTTTGAGAATCTCAAAAATTTCAGGCTCATTCTTACCAAATTTGATTAAATTTTTATCTAGTGATGTGATTAATGAAAAGCTCCTACCAAGAGTAGGAGATTATCAGGTTTGCCATTTTCCTTGCCTTGTTTGTTCATTCATTTTTGCACCATTAGTAAAATTTGTAATCTAGACTTTATTTGCAGGAATCATTTTAACCATGAGGGTCAATTTAGTTAAATAATCTGACTGTAAATCTACTTAATTAGGCACGAGTAAAGTGTCAGATATTGCTGAAAATTAGAAAAAGCAGGAGGATGCCTCATATTTACAATCCCTGCCAGGTTGTGAATAAATCTCCCCTTCCCTCAGGACTCAGAAGCCTTATATATGTCTTTGTGAAGACCAAACAGAAAATAGAATTTAAAGATAAGCAAGAGTTTGATTGGGTAGGAATAAGGACATCATTATTTTGGAAGTGAAGAAAAACTGTTATGGGTTTCCAAGGGAGGATTTAGAGTTTGCCACTCCTGAAGCACAAGAATGGGTGAAATTACTGACCTTTGTGATTTTTAACTCAGGTTCAGTAAGAAGCCCAGGTGAAGACTGGCAGAGGACATGATTGAGTTTAGCCAAGGGATCACTCAAAGTAAAGATAGAATCAGGAATTAAGGGTATTGATGAAAGTACTAGAATGAAGTTCATAAGTAAAGAAATGAATCAGTGCCAGTGACTGCATGTTAGGGCAAAGGTAGATTATGAATATAATCTGTTAGACAACAAGAGTCCATAGACAGCCGAGGTTAGAAAGTGCAGAGTAAACCAGGCATTCAGAGAGGGTTTGAAAGATAAGAGTAGGTAAGAGGTGAGGGCATGATTCAAAGAGATAAAAGTGCTGGTATAGAACTCTTGACAACACACTATTAGTTAAGGCAGTTTACTTGTAGGTACAACTGTTTGCACATGTAGTATTCTCTGTTCTTCTTAAAACTGTTCTTTTTAAAAACTGGTGTATTGTTGGTTTGCAATATTATTTAAGTTTCAGGAGTGAAGTTCTGCTCTTCTTAAGGGCAGGACGTCAACATTTTGTTGTTGATATTCTCTTTCCAGGATCTAAACTACTTTTAAAAAATATCAAATTAATTAAAAAAATTATATATGGTGAGATTCACTCAGGTTTATAATTGTGGTAGTTTCTCCAAATGCATATAATGTAACCATCACCACCATCTAGATATAGAACAGTATTGTCCCTTGGTACTCAGGTCCTGTCAACTACTGATCTTTTTTCTGTCCTTATAATTTTACCTTTTCCAGAAATTCATATAAATTGGACTCATATAGTAGGTAGTCTTTTGAGTTTGACTTAGCAAAATATATTTGAGATCCATCCATGTTGTTATACTAGTAGTATTTTATTTCATATATTCCAGCGTACAAATTTTCCACAGTTCAATCACCATTTGAAGAACATGTGGATTGTTGCCAGTTCTAATTTCATTTGTCTGTCATGTTCTTTTCTTTTAGACTTACACTCAGTAATTGACAAATACTAAGATAGAAGACAATGTTGAATTAACGTAAACTATAGTCATACTAAGCTACTTTATGAATTATGTTTATTGAGGAGTGAGCTATCTAGCTCTTGGAAATCCTGGAAATCCTTGTCTTTTTGTTTATGCTATGTTAAGAGAGATTGATGAAATGGGTTCAAATAGTTGCTTTGATGCCAGAATATTTGGTATTCTGTGTTGTTCTCAGCCAGTTCCTGGACGTGAAACATGCCAGGAGCTGTTTCACTGTAAGGTAACCTTCCTTTTTCTTCCTATTTTCACCTTTCATCATTCTTCCTATTTTCACCTCTCTCGTTTTATTACCACAGTTCTGTGAGTGTACCATAGTTTTAATGTGTAGCTATTGGTGTAGATCTGTTCCACTCTATTGTGAGCTTTTTGTTGATGAGGATTAGGTCTTTGATATTTTCATTCCCCCCATAGAACACAGTATAGGATCTGATACATAGTAAGTAGATCCTTTATAAAAGATTAAGAATGCTATTTGTCTTTTCTCAGTTAACTATGAAATAGCTGTTATTCTGAAACTTTTCTAATTGCACATTAATTAGCAATTTTAAATTAAGGTTGGTCTTTTGATGTTTTAGAGATTTCACTATTTCTTGTATTTTTTTTATTTTGATCCCAAAGGCAGAGGTCAGGACAATTTATTTCATTCTTTTTTAAAAAATTTTTTTAAAATAAATTTTTTATTTATATCTTTTACATTATTGTGTATACCCTGTGAAATTTCCATCACCGAGTCACCCGTAAACCATTACCATAGTCCCTGTGCTCTTCACTCCCTCATTTTGATCCCCTTTCCCCCCTTCCTTCTCAGAATGTCTTTTATTTATGGTTGCCTGCTAGTTTTTATTTTTATTATTATTATTGTTATTATTTTTTTCCTCCTGATCCCTTATTTGGTTCCCCTATATTCCTCCTATAAGTGAAACCATTTGATATTTTTCTTTTCCCTTCTGGCTTTTTTCAATACCTTCCAGCTCCATCCATGTTGCTGCAAATGGCATGAGTTTATCTTTTTTGATTGCTGAATAGTATTCCATTGTGTATATGTACCACATGTTCTTCATCCAGTCATCATTTATTTCATTCTTAATTCATACCTACTTTGAATTTGAGAGTAGGTGTATTGATTAAATTTCTCTCATATTAGTGATTATTTAGTATATTATTATTTTGAACATTATCAAAAATTATGTAAGGTAGTCCAAAAGAAAACTAAGAAGCTATCAGAAGAAATCAGGAGACATGAGGTTTTTCTGGGCAATTCCACTGACTTTGCTTTGTGACAAGTGATTTTTAGACATACCATAGGTAAAGCCCCTTGATTAGTTTTTTCCTTAATTAAAAATTGCTCTAGCTCTCCCCCTTACCTGCTGGCCATGAGCTGCATGTATTTCAGGAGGGGTGTCTCATGTGGGCTTTCCACCAAAATTAAGAACTGACTCTTTGTCCAAATATGACTCTCAGAAGGAGCAGAGTTCTGCAGCTGGATCAAGTAACTCATAGGCCTCTCTTTTGGCCCCAATTTTCAGAAACGTCTGAAGGCTGAAATTATCTTACGTGTACTCATGAATAAGCTGCAGCTGGCCGTAGTCCCCAAGATCAGCTGTTCCATGCAGAATTGGTACCAACTAGTGAACCACTCCAGCTTCATTGAGGCTCTGGTTAACTATGACATGAACATCCTGTTTGAGGCCAGTGGCCTGATTGAGAGTAGGAGCATGACCATAGGTGCACGTGCCTTTTCTTGGCCTGACAGTGAAGGCCAAATCAGAGTTTCTGCAGTGTGGCATGGACATCGGTGTTAAATATTCAGAGAAGCAGGAGTGGAAATTTGATGACGTCATCCTGAAGCCAGTCCCCAGTGTCATTGGGTTCCAGATGGGCACTCATAAATGTCCCAGCCAGTCAGACATGATGACTTACGGCACAAGAAAACATCTCTATGACCTTAAGCCCATATCTTAGCGCCCATGGATCACTCAACCATCAGTCTTCAGTTGGGGACCAACAAAGAGTGCCAGCCAGGTGGGCATGATGGCTCCTGGGACCTGGTGGCACATCTACGACCCAAACTGGGGACAGAAAAGTGTCACAGCTCCTCTGTGTCACTACAAGTGGCCTACACACAGGGTGCCAACCAGAGTGGGCCAGATCTTTGCCCTGAGTTAGCAGATACATGACTCCAAATACTGCTAGCAAGGCCTAGTAGCCGATGGGGTTGCCACTGCTGAGGCTCCAGAGTACCCCTCCTACTACTAGGAGGTAGGCTACTGAGGTAGCCTTATGGGTGTGGGGGTGTTTGTCTCCCCACATCCTCACCCCTTGTGATTTTTCAGGTTTTTCTGGGTTTTCCTCTTGATTTCTACAGGACTCAGTGCTGCTAGCCAGGAATGTGTGGGGTAGGTGTTGGGTTCTTTGCCAGGGCAGCAAATTTCCCAGCAGGCTGTGGGTGGGGGCGTAGAGGGATGGGTATGAAACCTGGCTCCCAGATGATTTCCTATTGCTTTTACCACTCTTCCCTTTTCTCTGCTAATCAGTTTGTGGTTTCTGTAATCACAGAAACTTCAGGCAGCTTTAACAAAAGAAAAATAATTTTTTTTCTCTACTGGAATGGACTGAGGATAGTGGAGCTGGTACCAGAAGGGAAACAAGTTCTCTGGGATAGGGCCAAACCATAGTTCTGAAATAATAATAGGTGTCTTGCAAGACTGAATTTCCTCAACACCCCAAGCCACCAGTCCTGGACCCTACGTAGGGACCTAGTGGGAACACTGAGTCTGGATGGGAAAATGGAGTTCTGAATAGTTGAGGCAAAACTGAACCTCCCTCCCACAATCCCTCTTTACTTTTCCCCATTCTTCTTCCAAGCACTGCACAGGGACCCCCACCTGGAGGCCTCCAGGGCACCAGCCCCTACCCATATCATGAAATAATGTGAGATATCAACAGTGGACCAAAGACAGTAAAAATATCTTTTTACCAAAAAAAAAAAAAAAAAGTTTTAGTGAGACAGAATTCAGTACCATAAACTTTACCTTTTAAAAGTGGCTTTTTAATAGAGTCACAAAGTTGTGAAGTTGTGCACCATTACTATTATCTAATTCAAGTATATTTTCTTTAGTTTTACTGAATGTGCACAATATTTCACTTTTACAAAGACAATTAGTGTTTAGAGTGTAGTTCTTCTCCTTAATTGTAATATCTTGAAGAGAAGGAACCTGGTCTTTCTCAAGTATATTTTCATTTTGTCACCCCAAAAAGAAACCTCATACTCTTTCTCACTCCAACTCTTACCCTCCACCTCCAAACTGGCAACCACTAATTTACTTTCCATCTTTATATATTCACCTAACTTGGGTATTTCATATAAACGGAATCCTATAATATGGAAAAGGTTTTCAGGGTCGTCGTCAATGTTGTTGCATGTAATAGTATCTTGTTTAGCAAAAGGTTTTCAGGGTCGTCTATGTTGTTGCATGTAATAGTATCTTGTTCCTTCCCCCCCCCCCAGTTTTACTGAGAAATAGTTGACTTAATATCACTGTATAAGTTTAAGATATACAGCATGATGGCTTGATTTACATATATCATGAAACAGGTACCACAGTAGATTTAGCTAGCATCCATTTTCTCATATAGAAAAAGAAGAAAGAAAGAACAGAAAAAAAACTTTCTCCTTGTAATGAGAATTCTTAGGATTTACTCTTTTAACAAAGTTTTTATATATCATGCAAGAACATTAGCTGTAGGGCCTCCCCAGTGGTGCAGCGGTTGAGCGCTGTGCTGTGGAGCTGTCGGCAGCCGCGACGCGAGTTCGACGCCCGGCCGGGGAGATACCCACATGGTGAGGCAGGCCTCTCCTGCCTCGCCCGCTGCTCCCCTCAGCAGTATATTTCTGATCTGCCTGTTCTGCTCCCCACTCTGTCTCTGGTGAACCCTCTCGCTGCCCCACGCCTCTGGCCTGTACCCCAGCTTGTATGCATAAATAAATAAATCCTTAAAAAAAATAACATTAGCTGTAGTATTCATGCTGTACATTATATGCCTAGTGCTTATCTTATAAGTGGAAGTTTGTACCTTCTGTTCTGTCTACCTCTGTTCTTCACGTGTGGTAACCATTGGACTGATCCTTTTTTCTGAGTGGTTTTTTTTTTAAACTAAGATTCTACATGTAAATGAACATTTATCTTTTTCTGACTTATTTCACTTTGCATAATGCCTTCAAATTCTATCCATGTTAGAAATGATAGGATATCCTTATTTTTTATGACTGATGGTCCTGCATGTGTGAGAAGGCTTCATTCATCCATTAATGGGCACTTAAGTTGTTTCTTGACTATTGTAAATAATGTTGCTGTGAACATCAGGGTTTAGATTGTTTTTTGAGTTAGTGTTTTTGTTTCCTTTGGATATATTCCCAGAAGTGGAGTGGCTGGATCATGCGACAGTTCTAATTTTTTGAGGTAGTTTTAATTTTTTGAAGCTCTTTCAGACTGTCTTCCATTGTGGCCATACCAGCTTATAATTATACCAGCAGTGCTCCCTTTTCTCCGCACCCACATAGCATTTGTTATCTCGTGATAGCCATTCTAACAGGTATAAGTTGATATTTCACTGTGGTTTTAATTTTCATTTCCCTAATGACTGGTGATGTTGTCTTTTCAGATCCTGTGGGGGTTTTTTTTTGTTGTTTGTTTTTGAATGTTTGTTTTTGCTCTTAACATAAGTTCTTTTTGTGTTTTGGATATTAATCCCTGCGAGGTACATGGTTTGCAAATAATTTTCTCTGTTCTATAGGTTGTCTTTTCATTTTATTGTTTTTTTTTTTTTTTTTGCTGTGTAGAAACTTTTTAGTTTGGTATTATCCCACTTGCTTATTTTTTATTTTATTGCTTGTGCTGTAGGTGTCTTCAAATAAGACATTCATTGGAATTAAGTTTAGCAAACAATATAAGTTATAATTTTATACTTTCATTAAAACTTTAGTCTAATGAGAGACTAACTTAACTGAAAACTTCTAGGTTCAGAGATCGTTTTCTAGAAAGTTGTTGGCTATTCTTCATTATGTAAAACTCCTAGTAAATAAAAAAGTGATTATAAATTGTATGCTAGCACCCTCCTTTCAGTGGTGTCAGGATTAATGAGTACTGTAAAGAATCTTAAGACTTTGAAGTATGGATTGTTTAGTATCAGCTCCACAGCACAGCGCTCAACTGCTGCGCCACCGGGGAGGCCCCTTGAGAAATACTATTTTATAAGGTAGAGGTAAGGTAGCTGTACAGGACATTTTTGCGTAAATATACTTAACAGAAATTAATCATTTTAAGGTGTGGCGTTCAGTGGCATTAAGTATATTAATGTTGTGCAACCACCTCTGCTGTCCATTTTTAGAAGCCTATTAATCTATTTGTGACAAGCTACAGCCAGTCATATTTTGTGTGGAAGAACAGATACATATATTTTTTTTAGTTTTATTTAAATATTTCATACCAAGTCAGTCTAAATTTTGGGCTAGTTTCCCAAGATTAATGAACATTCACACAGCTACCCTCCTAAAACTGGAACTTATTTCTGTGAGGTGTGTTTTTTGAAACTATTGTCCAGTGAATTTGGTATTTTTTTTCCTGCTTTGTTTTTAATTTTTATAAGAACTAAATCTAAAAACTTTCCTACTTTGAAATTTGGTAACAATATATTCATGAAATCTTACCTTCATTTTAAGCGCTTGCTTTTTGTAATGCTATATTTTATGTGGTTCTTGGCAATTTACTTCAAGTCTGGTAAGCTCATTAGCTGACATACAGTGCACTCTGAAAAGATATAGAAGAATGCATCAGGCATAGCTGAAATGAAATCAGTGCCAAACTGAGTTACCTGCATAAACTAGGATATGGGAAGGTTTGGCCTGATACCAAGTACTTTAACATTCTTGGCACAATTTGTTCAACAGCTTTTTTTCTTCCCATGTCAACAAATGTTTATTGAGTCCTTGCTTTATGGCTAAGATTGTGCTTGGCACTCCTGATGTAGAAATGAATTCCTACCATTAAAGAACCCATAGTTTAGAAGGGGATACAAACTTGTAAATAAAATTGTAATGTTAAGTGCAATCAGTGGTCTAAATGTATAGAAAGTATAGAGATTGATGAATTATTGGGTATGGTAGGAGGATGAAAGGATTCCTTCAGTTAGTATCTGAGCTAAATTTTGAAAATTGAATATGACTCTGTCAGTTGTAGGGAGGATATTATAGACAGTGAGGTCAGCATGTAGAGCAGGCATAGATGCATGAAAGACCATGGTATCTAAGGAAACAACATGGGAAGATTAATGAAATACTGAGCAAAACCTAAACTTTAATACTATCACTGGTATTAATTGCAAAACTAGGACATGCATTGTGTTTCTATTTCTGAAATATGTCTCTCTCTTCTTTCCTTTTTTTCTTGCTCTTCCTCCTTTCTTGCCCTCCTCTCTCAAAAGTGTGCGTGTGGGGCAGGGGCAGGGTAATTGAGGGAGAAAGGAACTAAATAAAGACCTCGATTCTGGTTCTCGCTCTTAGATCCTCGGTTAAGTAGACCACTTTCATATTTCTGGGCTTTAGTCTCATCTATATGATATATAGAAGCTATATGATCTATGCATTTGAAATATTTTTTTGAGGGAGTCACAGTTCCCAGTTCCTGGAACATAGTAGGTCTTCCAATGAGTGACCTGAAAACTTGTTTAAAAAGTAAGAGAGTATAAATAGTTAAATAGTGACAGAATAAGCAATGTACTTAGTATATAAAATATATTCAGTCAGTTTCACTTGCCATGCAGATTTGTAAGGTCAGGGTTGGGGGAGATCTACATTATCTATATCCATAATATTCAGTTAGATGTGAATGTCATATGCTGTTGTAATTATCGTGTGTTCAATTAAGAATTGATATATATTTTTAAATGTTTTCAGTTGATCATTTCTCATTTTAATTTGGTTGTGGCAGTTCTTGGACTTAAGATGTGGGGTTTTTTTTTTCTCTTTGGTTATAATTTTTTTTTTAAAAAGATTTATTTATTTGTGAATACAAGCTGGGGTGTAGGCCAGAGGTGTGGAGTGGTGATAGGATTCACTAGAGACAGTGGGGAGCAGAACAGGCAGATCTACTGAAGTACACTGCTGCGGGGAGCAGCGGGCGAGGCAGGAGAGGTCTGCTGCGCTGTGTGGGAATCTCCCTGGCCAGGTATCAAAACTCGTGCTGCAGTGGCTCTGGATAGCTTCATAGTGCTGCGCTTAACTTGCTGCGCCACCAGGGAGGCTCTCTTTGGTTATAAATTGTTAAAATCTTTTGGTTATAAATTGTTGTGTGTGGTGTGTTTTTTTTTTTTTCCAGATCAAAACTAGTGTTTAGTCTCTTGCTACTTTTCCGTTTTTACAGCTCCAGAATGTTTACTTTGGAACAGGATTGCAAAAGACCATTTTAATGTTACAGAGTTGCTGTAAAATACTCTCAAATACGATTTTTTTTTTTTTTTTTTACCTTTAGGGATCCTATTGGGCAATAGATACCAATCCGAAGGAAGATGCGGTGCCTACTCGGCCAAAGAAGAGAGCACGATCTGTAGAACGGGTAAAAAGCTCTTTATCACAAATTTATCATGATGGGGTCATTATGTCACAAGTTTGGATTTTAAAAGTTCATTTCCAGTACAGCAAATGTAACCACAGCCATAGTGAAAGTAATGTTTTATTTATCTACCATTTTCTGTTTGTTTGTCCCCCCCCACCCAACACATTTTATACTCATTATTTTGTATGATCTTAACTCCTTTGAGTGAGGTGGACGGTTTAGGAATTAAATAAACTCTTTATTTTTTGTAATTAGGACATAGCTTTTTTTCTGAGACTTTAATTCATGTCTTTGAGGTTTAATTTGGTACTCCTGCATGTACAACATTGAGGACTGGTTTTATTCTCATTTACTGCAGGTGGTTGGTTTCATTACATTGAATTTTCCCAGTTGTTCCAAAATGCTTTTTGCTCTTTCCTACTTTGTTACTTGGTACACTTGATTTCGAAGTGTATGTGTGTTGTTTGTTAGAGAATTATTTTTTATGAATTCATGGTTAAATTAATTTGCAAGAATGAAAGAGAAAAGGAACTATGTAGTTGTCTTAAGTTGTTTGACATACTTTTAGTTAAAGTGTTGGCCGTCATCAGACATTAACTTTACCCTTAGTTTTTCCTCACTCACATTTCCTGCATCTCAACTAAAACAATAACTCGCGCGCACGCGCACATATCCCCCCCAACACCTACCCTACTGTCTTTCAAAACTGTGAAGTTTTTCCTCTTTGCTCATTTGCGTCATGCAGGATTTTAAGTTATTTACACTTTAAAAAAATAATTTGTTTCTGTATTTGTCTCCTTTGCTGGACTGTGATCCCCTAAAAGGCAGAGAAAATATATCTCCAGTGATTTTCACAGCTTGTAATAGGTATTAGTAGGGCAAAGGGAATAAAGTGAGATGAAAGAAACTGAGTATGTTGGCGCAAATAAATTTGTTCTGTGCTCATTACTGGTAGAGAAATAAAACAACTCAACCTCAAGGTGTGATAAAGAGCTTAAATTCGGTTTAAGTTGGGATGAGGATAGCCTATGAGGCATGGCTTTGATGGGGTTTAGTTTGGCATATTTATGGAGCCAGTAGAGACATTCAGTACTCCAGTTACCAAGTGATGATAGGCTTAAGGTGATCTTTCAGTCTAGAGCAAAATTGGCTTTACACAAAACAAAGTTTAGTATTGGTCCCATAATCTTCTATCTAGTAAGAGTTTTAATTTTAAAGCCGAGGTTTTGATGAGCTATGTATGTAATGGTTTGAGAGGAAATGAACCCCAGTGCTGCCCTTCAGCCTTTTAAAGCAGAATAGGTATACGGACTTAAATCTTGTGAAAATGTGGAGTACAGACCATTTCATATTTATTGCCAGAGTTTGAAGGTAAGGAAGAAAAATCCACTTATTTTAACCCAGGGCATCAGCAATGATGTGTATTTTGAAGGACTGAAGAATTATGGTTTGCTCTTTTCTGAAGTTCCTGGAACTTAAATTGTTTTTGGAAATTTGAATTGGTGGTTGGATTATCAACTGTGCATTCCTTTTTGATATCACCCCTACTTTTTATTCTGTTACCTTGTTTCATAGTTCTTAGAGTAATCCTTATTTGGAGACTTTCCCCGGTCCCCATTTTTTTTGAAACCATGTTATCAGGTTTATAATGTAAATCTGTACAAGTATAGAATTCAGATTACAGAGTGTTTTATATACAAAGAGTATTTTATTTTATATACAGATCACCAAGAAGTATGTACAACAGCACTGTCAATACTAAGCACATACTGAAAGGTATGTTGTTATTCTCCAATTCACACTTCTCTATTTTGCTGCCATAGCAATTCAGGAGGACACTGTAGAAGACGAGCTGGGTTATTCATGACTTCTTACTAGTCCTGTATACACTGGCAGTGTGTGCTTACTGATATGCTTGAAGGTCTTAGGCTTTTCACTGTGCCAGGTCACATCTGGCATCTGTTCATGGATGTAAAGCATCTGTTCATGGATGTATATACATATGTACATTTTGCACATATATTTTCTAATTCATTTTTTCCTGTTCATTTTTTCAGCTTATTTTAAATTTAAAAACTTATAAAGACTTAAACAGTTTACCTTTGTAATATTGTTCCACAAAATATCTGGAACCCCAGAGCCTTTCATTTATTATATTGATATTTATGAACTGTGTTGATTGCAACTGTAGGAGAGGAACCTATAGAAAGAGACTAGCTATAAGCAGAGTACATATAATCAGTAATATCAGTGATGTTTAACACTCTTAAAGTTAGTGTTATTACAAAATATAATTTCCTATCCTGATAGAGTGGTGTGCCTATATTTTTCATTTAGAGGTTTGGTGGTTTTTTTGGTGGGGGAAGGAGTATTTTATTAGGACAGAGTTTATATTGTAAGTAAACATTGGGCTTTATCTAAGGAGATACCTAAGACAGTCAAATAGCGACGGCTCTTTATATTATTTTAAACATTTAAAGTTTTATTAATAACTAAAGTATTGTTATTAACCTTATATTCTTAACTCAGTTTTCTGAGCCACCTCCCTGTGCCCTCTATTACATGAACATAAATCTGTGTTCTCTCTTGTCAAAGTATCTGTTCCTTTCTCCTTTTCTTAATATTTGAGAATCTAAATTCTCTCACTTTTTCTTTTTCTTTTAATCATGAAATGGACATGAAGACCTAGAAAATTATTAAATAATTTAGCATCGTGATGGAGTAGGCTCCTTGCTAGTAATCCTTTTTCTGACATTAAAGTTTATTTATACTTGTGACTTTTGGCAAGTTGTTAGATTAAAAAAAAAAAAACCACTAGCATACTTAGCTATAAAATATAAGAACAAAAAGAATCCTTTAAAAAAAAAGATTTATTTATTTATGCTCACAAGAATCACAAGGCCAGAGATGTGGGGTGGTAAGAGGATTGACCAGAGACAGAGCAGGGAGCAGAACAGGCGGATTGACTAAAGTATACTGCTGAGGGGAGCAGCAGGTTAGGCAGGAGAGTTCCGCCATGCCATGTGAGAATCTCCCTGGCCGGGGATCAGACTCGTACTGCACAGACTGCGGACAGCTTCAGAGGCCGAGACTTAACCCATTGAGCCACCAGGGAGGCCCCCCAAAAGAAGTCTTAGTTAATACCTGCTCTACACTGTGTTCTCTCAAAATTGAGTTGTTGGGCAAATGACTTCTCCTGTCTTGCCCACTGCTTCTCTCAGCAACAATGCTGAGGATTTCAATAAATCCTCCTTTTCTATTCTCCACTCATCTCTGGTGAATTCTTTTACCTTGTGCCTCTGGCCTATACCCCAGTTCTTCCTGGAAACATTTGGTGGTCCTTATTGGTAGAAATCAAGTCCTAGGTCCTCTTACTCCTTCTTTCTGTTTCTTGTTCTCTGGTGGATTATGAGGAAAACTTGGAACCACTGAAGGTATCAGGTTGGGGTACATTCCAACATGACTCAAAGATTCCAGGCACTCTCAAAGAATACTGTGACTGCATTAGGCTTTTCGTCCTTTGAAAGCCCCTTTGAAAGCCCAGTGAACTGCCTTGTGGATGGCAATTGAATGGGTCTGACTTGGACATTTCCAAGTGTCCCTGAAAGGTCCTCACAAACTGGGCAGCCCTCCATAGCTGGGTTGATGGGTGGTTTCATTTTCTTCCTCCTTGCCTTTAAAAAAAAATTCAGTTGTTGAATCTGTAGTTCTAGTGTGAGGGTCTTTGGGAGACAGTAAGGTCATGAGACTGGAGCCTTCATGAATGGGATTAGTGCCCTTATAAGAATTGGTCAAAGAACTAGTTCTCTTTCTTCCATGGTTCTGAAATTTTAGCCTCTAGAACTGCAGAAATAGGTTTCTGTGCTGATTAACCACCCAATTTATGGTATCTTGTTCTATTATTGTGAGCTAAGACAACAGCATAATAGTAATAGATACTTACATTGAGTTTTTGTGCCAGATGCTTTAAAAATAAATTTTATGTATGCTTACTTGTATAATTTTTATAATTCCAAATTTTGAAACTGATAGACATGAATGTTAAGCAGGTTGTCCAAGGGTACCAAGAACAATAAAGCACCAGGGCCAGGGTTATGAACTCAGGTAGTCTGTACTGTTGAAAGCGACACTGTACTACAACTACTATTTGCTGTGCTAAACCACAACACTGAATTGAATTTCTTTTTATACATGCATTTTTTGTGAACTAGCAATGGTCATTGATTTTAAGAGATTCTTCCACATTAACTTGAATATAATTAGTGACGTAGCCATGATTGTTAATGACAGCAAATACTAAGTAATTACTCTGTTATATGAAGCAGGGATAACTAAAGTTATTCAGTGGCTGATGCTACCCTGGAAAAGCCTCTAGGAAGAGGAGTAAGAATCTTGATGCAGAAGTACAACTTTTTTGCATAGAAAATAATAAAGGATGTGTCACTTGGAAAAAACAGCATACAATGACTGGTAAGAAGTATAGGTGGGCATAATTGAGATCTCTTAACTATAGGAGAAGTTTAGACTGGAGTGTGAACATATGGGATGGAAATATTTGATAGAAAGTCTTAAGACATGGGATCAAGGAAATTACTTTGATTTGATAGCTTGTAATTGAGAAATGACTCAAACAGAAAACCAACAGTTAAGAAGGATACTTGCTCTTAATAAAATACGCATTGTAAAAGGAAGATGCTGTGGGGGAGGAAAGATTATTTTCTTTCTACTAGCTTCTTGGCTGAGACTCTCCATTAATATAAGCAAATTAATAAGGTAAAAACATAAAAAGCTTAAAATAAAAGATTAATAGGATGAAAAGTTTAGTTGATTATGTACATGAGGGGACCCACAAAGATATGAGACTCAAAGGTAGCCAGGCAGTTAAGCTTTTATGTGATCCTGATCTAAGGAAAAAATCATCTAGACAAAAGCAGTTTCCCCTGCCTTCCAGGTAAATCAGATACAAAGAAGTTTTCTCTTGTAATAGCTATTTTTCTGGTATAGATCTCCTTTCTGATTTTTCCTCCTCAAAGGAAGATATAAAAAATGTAACTGTACTTAATGAATTCATTTTCTTGGTGGGTGTCTGGGCCCAGTAAAAGACACTGCCATGATGGAGTACGCAAAGGACAAGTATTTTCTCCTGACAAGGAAGGGAGATAGCAAAACTAGCATTTTTAAGAAATTAACTTGTAGAGGAGACAGTGAGATAAAGTTATATAGTATTGTTTAGTGTGGGAGGAGAGTCTTCAGAATGTCTTTATTCCCAGTACTTGCATCTTCTGGTTCTTATCTTTAGCCATTGAGGTCTGCTATGACATGAAAGTGACCTGGGCCAGCAGGGAAAATCTCTTAACTCACTGTCATGTCCTCATAAAAACTTTTCCTGAGTCTGTTGGGTCTTGATTACCTTCAGCTCAAAATAGTCTACATGCCAAAGTTGTACATTCTTTGGTGGCTTGTTCTTAACCCCCTCAATGCTAAGTATCGATAGATGGAACTGCAGTGGACTAGTTTTTGAAATGTAGGGCTATACACACGAATGAGAAAGTTATCTAGAAGATTATTATGGTATCGGGTTTCTATATACATGCTCAAAATTGAGTGTAATCTTTCATTTTATCTGTTTGATATTTGTTCTGTAACTGTTGTGTGTAGGCATTGTGCTAGGGCACAATGACAATGTATATGTAGAAAGTATTAAGAAAGATATAAAGTATTGTGTGCAGGGAAGGACAAGATTATATCTTACTGGGGCTTTCTGGGAAGACTCTGGATTATGTGGCTTGACTTTCAAGGGGAGATAGGGCAAGTTAGAACAACATTCATTGAGCACACATTTGAGTTGTGTAATGCTTGCCATGAGCAGGCACTCTTGAGGTGTTGGGGAAACAGCAGTGAGCAAAAGATATCCTTTGTCCTGGTAAAGTTTACATTCTTATAGAAGGGTTTGGAGTATGTGGTAGAGGAGGCATTAGATAAGAGGTCTTGATATAAGGTGAGATATAGGGGTGCAAAAGTATTTGGATTTGCAAAGTTATTTTGTCTTTCATTTAATTTGATTATTATTAATTTGCATTTGTGCCTTTCATTGAGAATGAGTGCATATGTTTCACATTGTAATTGTTAGAACTAAATATTGGGTGAGTTGTGGCCTACAAACTGCCTTGTAGTCTGTTTATGTAGCTCTTAATCAGGGAAGATAAACTGACAAGCCGGGTTGACTCTACATTCATAATGTTGCTTATTGTCTCACTGTTACTGGTAGTTTCCCCATTCATTCTTAAAATAGCATTTGGGTGATGAAGTATGTGGTCACTCTGAAGATGAAAACTATGGGGTCAAATAACAGAGAGGCATAATTTATTTTAGGGCTTGGGAAAGGTTTCCTTGAAGAACTGATGTTTAACTGGAGGCCTATTAGATGAACAAAAATAATACAAATGAGGATGAATGGCATGTGAGGGCAGCTTACATGTGAAGACTAGTGGTTTAAAAAGAATGCCTAAAAATCAAGAAAATTACTCTTCATATGGCTGACGTGTAGAGTCTAAGGAGGACAATCATTTCCTAAGGCTTTGATATTCCTATCCTATTAGTGTCTGTTTTTATATTATACTCTCTTTGATCTTTTGCATTTTTCATTTGGCTTGATGTTTAGTTTAACCAGTATTGCTTATTTTTATTAGTGAAAAGTATCCTGTCACTGGAAGCTGCTTAGTATAGAAAAAAGTTAAAAAATGCTATTTTCTGTAGACTTTTTTTCTTTTTGAATGCCAACAAGTGGATATACCATTCCAAGGGAACTGATGTCAAGGTATAGAAAAGAGAACCCAATTTTTTTGTTAAAGGCATGCTTTGAGAGAATGAGTGCTCCAGAGTAGTGCAGTTTATCTTCAATGTTAATAATCACAGGACATGCTCTACTCTTTTCATTCTTTGTTAATTTGTCTTTCACTAAATTTTCAGTCATTTCTTCCATTTTTTTCCCTTGCCCTTTCCTCTTTTCCTCACCTGCTGTATAGATCTCATTTTGGTGTAAGTCATCCTAAACTGTACCTAAATTAAGAGGCATAAACCTGATAGACTTTTTCTCTCTCAAGAGAGAACTGATGGGTGAATCAGGGTGATAATCAGCTCTGTTCTACAAGATCATTCAGGTATCCATGTCCTCCCAGTGTTCCCATGGCATTACCTGCAGCGCTCTGGTTAAGCAAGATCACCTCTACTGTATCTGTTTCCTAGCCTACAATAAGAGGGAAGGAGAATGAAGGGCAAGAAAATTCTTTTCAAAGACATGACCCGGAAGTTGCACTTATTCTTGCTTATACCCTGTTGGTTATACCATAGTGAAATGGCCACAACTAACTGCAAATGAAGTGGGGAAAGGTAGTAGTTAGCTGGCAGCCATGAGTTGATAACATAGAGTTCTGTTACTAGAAGGGAGAAAGTAGAGACTGGAGATTAGGGAACCAGTAGCAGTCTCCACTACTGAAGTTTTTAATTTTTGCTTATTCCAACCAGTTGAAAGAGTTGTTAAGGAGTAGCCACACCAGTGGACTTTATGGGTTAGGTCAGCATTTTAAAATATAGTAGAGGAGATTTCAGCAGTGGATCATTTTCAGAAACAAAGCACAAAACTGGATGTTGGAGAATTTGATGAAATGCCTTCAAATTGTATTAAAGTTGCTGGATATATAAGGTAATAATTATTTATTTTGTTCTTGTATTGTAGGCCTCAACTCCATATAGCATAGATTCAGATTCTTTGGGAATGGAGTATATTATTTCGGGAAGTGCCTCTCCAACTCTGGCAATCAACACTGTGACTAACAAAGTAATTCTTTTTAAACACTTTTGAATGTCATTGAGTAATACATTTAATTTGCCATTATAATAACAATAGAATTCTCTATGGTGGAGGTTAAAGGTGATGTAAGTTTGGCTAACTCATGTATAGCAACCTGAAAGCTTATCCCATTTTGTTTTGAGTTTTATACATACAGAAGAAAATATTTCTCTGCAGCAATTGGAAGGTGCTTATTGGGACACTTGGTATTTAAATTCTTGACATGCTATTTCCCATTGATAGAATTTTGGAGTCCTCATTTTATTGAATCAGTTTGTTTTAAAATTAGTAATTACCCCCTCAATATGTAACTGAAAAAAAATTAAATTCCCAGGAAGTGAACAGAATCCAGCACAAACTTTGGACAAACTCATAGAGTTCATTGGAATAGTAGTCAACCTGTTTTAATATTCAAGTATAGATAAAAACCCAGAAATGATCTGTTATCGTCTGATGCATTTTTGTTTGTGAAGCAACAGTCAAAACTTATTAGATACCTAGTGGGACACAAATCTCTCTTCTTTATAAGGTCGTTTCTTAATCTCATATCTCAAAACCCTAAAAGGCACTGGGAGATTCATGAAGTGACTTCAGTTCTATGGATCTGTTTTCTTCCTTATGGAACCATGAACATCTCAAAGCCATATGTTTCTCACACTCATGCTCATTTTCTATTTCAATCTAGCTTTCACCCGCCTTCTTTCTCCCTTGCTTTCATTTGCTTTTAGCTTTATATGTCTCTCAGCTTTCTCATGCACATAAATAGAAAATGTATATACATACACTATTGTACTAACATGGTATACATGGGATTTTTTTTTTGTAGAAAATAATAAACAGAAAGAAAACAGATTGTATAATCAGAGTGACTGATCAGATTTCCAATTCAGAAAAGAAACTGGTAACTCAGATGTTTCAGATAGCAGAGTAAATCCATATGGACACAGCCTAAGAGTCCATTAATAGATGAATAAAGATGATGTGGACACTGGAATATTATTCAGCCACGAGAAAGAAGGAAATCCTGCCATTTACAAATAATATGAATAGACCTTGAGGGCTTTAGGCTAAGTGAAATAAGTCAGAGTGAGAAAGACCTATACAGAATTACATCACTTATATGTGGAATAAAAAGATCCAACTCATAACACAGAGTAGAATGGTGGTTACCGGGATCCTAAGGGTTGAGGTACATGGGGATATGTGGTCATAGGGCACAAACTTCAGTTATAAGATGAAGTTTTGGTGATCTAATGTATAACATGGTGATTATAGTTAACATTATAGTATTATATAGTGAAATTCATTAAGAAGAGTGGATTAAATGTTCATAACACGAAGAAATGGTAATTAATGAGATGATAGAGATGAGTTATGGTGTTAATCATTTTGCAATATATGAGCATATCAGGTTAACATGTTTTATACTTGAAACTTACGCTTGTAAGATGTCAGTTATATTTTAATAAAGCTAGAAGATAAACTAGTTATTATAATTGGATACCATGGAGAAAGTGAAGGACAGGTTGAGCATGTGTGTAGATACTGAAAGATACTTTTAAAAATCCAACTCAAACTACCTAAAGGTCAAAAGTATGTTTGAGTTGAAAAAGACACTCGATGGGGTCATTATTCAAAGATAAATTAATGAACTTGGAAATACAATAATAAAAATTATCCGGAATGAAACCCAGAGAGAAAACTGGTATAAAAGTAAATAGCATTAGTGAGCTGTGGGGATGACGTCATATAGCCTAACATATGTAGTTAAAATTTCTTTCTTTTTTTTTTTTTAAGATTTATTTATTCATGCATACAAGCTGGGGTACAGGCTAGAGGCATGGGGCTGCGAGAGGGTTCACCAGAGACAGAGTGGGGAGAAGCACAGGCAGATCAACGGAAATACATTGCTGAGGGGAGCAGCGGGCAAGGCAGGAGAGGTCTGCCGCGCCATGTGGGACTCTCCCCGGCTGGGCATCGAACTCGCTTCGGCTGCTGCTGAGAGCATTACAGTGCAGTGCTTAACTGCTGCGCCACCAGGGAGGCCCTGTAGTTAAAATTTCTTAATGAAATCTGAATTTATGTAAAGGAATGAAGGGCATCAGAAATGGTAGCTGCATGGACAAACCTAAAACTCTGATAAAAAATTAAATCTTTAAAAGTAATAATGAGCAGTTTAAAGCAAAAATATATTGTGGGTTTATAACATATCACAATAAAATGTATGACAGTAGTGTTCAGGGAGAAGAGAAATGGAAATGTTATGAATGAGAAGTAAAAAGCATAACATTTGGGAAGGCAGAAATAAAGTTGTATTCACAGATGATGTAGTTGCTTATATAAAAAATTAAAAGAATTAAAGATCAACTTTTAGAATTAGTAATGAATTTAGCAAGATCAAGACTGGTGTTTATTTTAGAGATCAGTTTCATTTCTGTATAGTAGCATAGACAATTACAAAATAAAAATAATCACACTTAAATGTTAATATTCTACCTAGGATTAGACAAAAGATGAACTCTACATAGAAAATCAGAAAAATTTCTGAGAAAAGGAGATATGATTATATCATTTTAGTAGAGAAGATAATTGTAAAGAAGTCAAGTTTTTCCTATGTTGGTCTACAGATTCAAATTGATTCCAGTCAAAATTCCAGGATGCTCTTTTGGGGCTCAGGGAGGAGAAAATGACAGCTGATTTTAAAATACAAATGGGATTCCAATTGGCAAAAGTACTTGAAGAAAATATTGAAGAAGAAGAGGATTTAAACTTCCAAATATCAATAATTGAAGGTGGTATTGGTATAAGAATAGATAGATAAATTTAGGAAGCAGAATTCATGATGTCTTTGAACAAACGAGGCTGGCCCAATGCAAAAATCAGGTTTTCCATTTACAAAAATCAATTCCAATGAACTTGAGACATAACTATAAATGATAAAACAATAATCAACTGGATGAAAGAAAATAGATTTTAAAAAATAGGAAAAAGGGAAATAACGATTAAGAACCGATATTAATGCAATTGGAAACAATGCTTTATATAATCTTTTAGCTAGATTTCCTGCCGAAAGACAGAAAAGCATATACATTGCATGATTCCATCTAAATTCAGTTCAAAAATAGAAAATGAATCAATATTGGTAGAAATCTGTATAGTGGTTACTTGGGACAGTAGACAGGAACGATAATTACTGACTGGTGAATGATGATTGGGAAAGTGCTTAAATAGGTCTTTTAGAGTGGTGATAATGTTCTGTGCCAATGATTCTGTAGTTTGTGGGCATCTGGGTAACCAAGACTCTCTTAGGGTCACTGAGGTAAAAATATTTTTATGATAATACTAAAATATCATCTCTTTTCCTTTATATTTTCACTGATGCAGCAAAAGCAACAGTAGATAAACAGTAGTACAAATCCAGACAGTAGCAATTAACTGTACTAGTAGTCATTGTAGTCTTCACTGCTCTACACCCTTCAGGTTAAAGAAGGTAACCAGTTTTATTTAAGAAAATTCCTGGTGAAGCAGGTAAAATAGTTTTATTGAGTATACATCTTTGTAGTATTCTGTATGACATAGTGGGAAGTATGCATGAAGCCATTTTAAACTACATACCAAAATGCAGACGTTGCTTCAGGGAGCATTTATGGAATTGTTTGAGTTATATGATTGGGTTGAACTAATCATGGATCATTTTTACTTGATAGAGCAACTGATAATGGTTATTCATATTTGGATATTTGGCAGATAAGTTTTCTTGAAAATGAAACCAGGAGTCTGTCACTGGAAAGGTCACAGTTGATTAGTACCTCTTGCCAATGATAAAGTTTAAACTTTTAACACTTTGTGTGCCGGTGCCCTTTAAATTTACCATCCCTTGGGGCCAGCCATTTTCTGTGCCACCACATGAATGGTATAAGCATTCAAGAAAACACAACTCCTGAACTACTGGATATTAAAAAAACTGTAATATCTCTCATAAAACACCTTACACTTTCACCAAAACAATGTGTGACGCTTCTAGACTGAGTACGATCAACGAAATAGCTCCTAATAGTTCCAAGTAAATTCACCGTGGCGTGGAAAACTGGAGACTAGATGAACACGTATTAATATGTGAGCGGCCACCTGATACTGGTGACAAAAACACATACTAATACGTGAGCGGACCTCAAAGTGTTAAGCTAAAAAGAATTTTGGAAAACATCCACCTATTACAGTGAGTCTGTTAGGTTTCTCAGTCTTTAAGGACTTTAAAGACTCTCTAATGAAGTAAGTGGTGGTGTTAGCAAGTGTGATATTTTGGTGTTATGTAATGAAATGTGCCACTATTTGGAAGATCTACATAATTTAGAGATCAGTGTTTTCCAAATGACTAAATCATACTTGGTTAAATGATTCATTTAAAGTACAAGGTAAAACAGTGGGCTTTAATG
The DNA here is from genome assembly GCA_004024925.1 of Scalopus aquaticus. Lineage (NCBI taxonomy): Eukaryota > Metazoa > Chordata > Mammalia > Eulipotyphla > Talpidae > Scalopus > Scalopus aquaticus. The sequence goes on from PVIJ01002081.1 coordinate 67,687, forward strand.
TAGCGACTTGCTGATATAGTTTCAGATTCTACTTTGCAACTAATCTTTAAAAAATTGTCACTTGTCAGGTGTTGGTGTAGTACCAAAGACGACTTTCGACAATTATCTGAAAAGTCTAAAATATTCTTCCTTTTCCATTTCCATGTATGTATGTATGTATGTATGTATGTATGTATGTATGTATGTGTCTGTCTATGAATGATAGGTTTACTTTTTTGTATTTGCATCTAAATATCCTTCTTCAGCAGACTGAATGCTGAAGCAGATGTGAGAACCGAGCTGTTTCCTTTTAAGCCAGGTGTTGAGGTTTACAAAAATATAAAACAGTGACACTCTTCTAATTTTAATTATTTATCAGAAGAATTTTTTTATGTTAACACATAGTTGGATGTGTAATTATTTAAAATTGGTTTATTTTTAAATAGCTTGGAGTTTTAATTTTTGCTTTGCCAATTATTGATAGACTTATCAGCATAAACAAAAACTTTTTCACTCCTCAGTTTGTTAGAACTGTAAAGGGGTTCTGAAATCAAAGTTTGAGAACTGCTGTTTTATACTTTGATCTGGGTGGTGATCACATAGGTAATCCTGTCCTATCTTAAATAATTTATATATTTGTGTAAACTAATAATCTCTGTATGTTATATTTTAATAGAAATGTTTTTCCTTCCAAATAAGCTATAAAGATTTGTCCAGGATGATGGAGGGTATTTTTCACTTCATTGATAGGTAACTAACTAAGCACAGACAGAAGAGAATGAGCAACTAAGAAAATGACCATACGATGCATGTGATTTGTTGATATTGTTTGTTTTATAGTTTTTTCAATTATTTCTAGGAGGCTCTAAAGTGTGTGTGTGTGTGTGTGTGCGCGCGCGCGTGCAATTTACACTGGAAATATTTACCAGTTAAATATTTGTCAGCTGTATATTTTCTCTCATTTCCCCCTTTTATTCTCCTTTACTGTTTTCCAGACACATAAAGGCTCCTAACTAATGTGAATGTGGGACAGGTTGGTTTCCTTAAGTATAGAGGCATATATGCCAGTTTTCCACATATTCAGCCTCTTTTGGCAAATGTTCGTGATTATTGAGCACAGAAAGATAGTGATAACTCACTCGGTTACTAAATTCAGTATTTTCTTACATTGTTGTTTATTTTTGTGCAATAGTTGATTTCTCTGTTTGTGTGTAGCCCCCCTAAATCTCATACCATCTGTGAACCATTACCATAGTCCCTTGTGCTTTTCCCTCCCCTATTTTGACCCATCTCCTTCCTCCTCTGCTTCTGTATGCCTCAGATCTATAGTTTACCTGCAAGTTTTGTCTTTCTTTCTTTCTTTTTTTAATCCTGTGTTAGGATTCACTATATTCCTCCTATAAATGAAACCATCTAATATTTTTTTTTCTTCTGACTTATTTCACTGAGCATAATACCTTCTAGTTCTATCCATGTTTCAGCAGATATTTGTTATTTTGTACTAAGCAGAAAGTACTGTGCTGTTTGTGATTACTTTCTTATTGGAGACTTAAGATGTTAATAGACTAGTAGTGGATGAAAATTAGTTAGACCTTAAGGCCAAACGTATATGCAAGTAGGAACAGAGATAAAGGCAGTCATAGTAGCATCTGACTAGAACCTTGAAGAAAAGTTAGACTAGTTTTCTGTTTTAAATTTTTTTTTGGCCTCCCTGGTGCTGTAGGGGTTAAAGATACAGCACTATCAAGCTATGGCCAGCCACTGCAACATGAGTTCGATCCCTAGCCAGGGAGATAACCCACGTGGCCCAGCAGACCTCTCCTGTCTTCCCCCACTGCTCCCCTCAGTGTATTTCAGTCTGCCTGTTCTGCTCTCTACTCTGTCTCTAGTGAATCCTTTCATGCTCCCCCTGCCACCTCTGACCTACACCCCAGTTCTTCTATGCATAAATAAATAAATCTTAATATAAATGAATGAATAATTAAATAAAAGAGAAGGCAGAGGGGGAAAATACCTATTTTTAAGTTTCTGATTTAAAATTATTATGCTTATTATAAACTAAAACATTGTAAAAATACACACTATCTAGTGATGTCTTTGAGAATACCCAGCACTGCCAGTTAACTGTTGTTGACAGTTTGATGCATACTTTACATATAAGACCTATATTAGCATGTTATTGTTGATTAAAAACAATTTTATTTTTATTTTTATTTTTTTAAAGATTTTTTAATTTATGCACACAGGAACTAGGGTGTATGCCAGAGATGTGGGGTAGTGAGAGGATTCACCAGAGACAGAGCTGGGAGCAGAACAGGCAGATCGACCAAAGTACACTGCTGAGGGGAGCAGTGGGTGAGGCAGAAGTCTGCCGTGCCATGTGGGAATCTCCCTGGCCAGGGATTGAACTTGTGCTGCATCAGCTGCGAACAGCTTTAGAGGCCGAGACTCAGCCTGTTGCGCCACCAGGGAGGCCCTAAAAACAATTTTAGATTATATTTCTATGATTTTGCAGAGGTGTCGGACAGTTGTTTCCAAGTTTCAATATTGCAAACACTGATACCTGATTGTTTTTCAAAAACGTTCTCTTGTGCTTTTTTTATGGATAAGATTTTGATAAAAGAGAACAACAATTTTGCTTAAAACTTGAGTAAAAAAGTAGATTTGTATTGCTGAAACAGTACAAATTATTTCAACAATATAAATTGTTTCAGCAATACAAATCTACCATAATCCCCTTATTAAATGTTGATAAACTATTTGTGCTTGCTAGTAAGTCGAATTTAGGTATGTCTGGACAGAATATGTTTAGTTTGAGAGTAAATAATCTCATGGTGAACATAGAATTAATGATGGAATTAGGGTGAGTTAAGCACACTGTACCATATACCACCTTAGTTGTATTTTTTGTGAAGTTATTTCAAAAGTGCTCTTTATAATGGGCACTACTTATTCAAATGTTTTTCTTTTCATTCTAGGTAACATTGTACAACACTGATCAGGATGGTAGTGACAGCCCACGCAGTAGCCTTAACAACAGTCTTTCAGACCAGAGTTTGGCATCTGTTAATTTAAACAGTGTTGGAAGTGTACATAGTTATACACCGGTAAGTCATAGAAATGTTAACTTCTTTGTTGAGTGTTCACTTAGTACTTAAAACCTAAACCACACATAATTGGAATGAAAATAAAAGATGAAGCTGTCTATTTCTCACTAATTAATTCATTAACTTGAATAAGTAGAACAGGTGTCTACTTTCATCGTGTTTTTATGATGTTAATTTTGCTTTTAATCAAATTTTATTGATCTGGCATTTGTTTATATGGTGATATGATTTTGGGAGTATGGGAGTATGATAGTGTTTTAACTGGGTGCTTGTATTTTACCAAACTAGGTACAAATATCGGGTTGTTCCATGTTAAAGATTTTTGTCTACTCCATCTGTGCAATTGAAAAAGGAAAAAAGCGTATTTTAGTCTGACTCTGTATTTGTTAATATTTTACAGTCCTTGGTAAAAGAGCTCAGAGGATATGTGTGTCAACTTACATTCCTGCTATAGACTTGAGAAGGATAGTCTACAAACCCCAAAAGTTAGGATAGCCTGGTACCCAATTGCTAACAAGTCTTACAGTTTCAGTTTTGGTCTGGAAAACAAAACTATTTTATATAGGTACCTGTGTGTGAGTATTCTTGCTCCTGTGCTAATCTTGTTATTTATTACAAGAATATGACCCTTGGGTTATCTGATAATTCTTTTCAAATCATCTGGCAATCATCCCTGTCAGTAGACAGAGAACAGAGAACCCAAGAGCCAGATATGATACTGTTCATTGGTATAAATATGATCTCATGAGATCACTCCCTGTTCTTGGATGAGTAAATAGATAAAAATTTTCACAGATCAAAGATATGAAAGGAGGTAAGGGAATAAAATAAGAAAATAAAAGAAGGAAAACAAAAACTTAAGAGACCAAAATTAAAAATCACATTGTAGGAGGGCCTGCCCGGTGGCACAGTGGTTAAGCGCTGCGCTGTGGAGCTGTCGGCAGCGGCAATGCGAGTTCGACACCCGGCTGGGGAGAATCCCACATGGTGCGGCAGACATCTTCTGCCTCGCCCGTTGCTCCCCTCAGCAGTGTATTTCTGATCTGCCTGTTCTGCTACCCGCTCTGTCTCTGGTGACCCTCTTGCCGCCCCACACCTCTGGCCTGTACCCCAGCTTGTATGTATAAATTAAAAAAAAAAAAATCACATTGTAGGAAATAAGAAAGGTAGCTGTAAAACTCTTATCAATATTCTGGGGGGGGGGGGAATTAAAGTGTCCTCCCAGAATGTAGAAGAAACAGATAAAGGAATCAAAAATATGTAAAAGAAGATACTAGATATGGAGAATTCAGCGTTATATGTATTCCCGAAGAAGAAAGTAGAATAGTTGGTACAGAGGCAGTTTCTAGAAGAAATAGAGATTAAAGGAGTTACTGAGTTTTAGGAAAGTTAATAGGAGAAAACTTGTATTTAGATACATCATGACAGTTTCTTAAATTTCTTAAACAGTTACCCATGTAAATACTCTGGCAGAAGAAGATACATTCATAGTAATACAGATCACACTTCTCTTCCATAGTATTAAATGCCAAAAAATAATGGAATACTTTATGCAGATTTTTGAGGGAACAGCTTTGGGATTATAATCAGCCAAATTTTCGTATATGAGGTCAATAGAATGACATTCTTTGATATTCGGAACTTAGAAAATATCCTACCCTTGTTTTCATGTACTTTTCCTGAAAAAAAATTAATCAAGAGATAAATAAAAAGTGCTAGGTAAGAATGATGTTATGATAAAGAACTAGTTGTAGCATTGAAACGAACTAAGCAAAGAGCTAATAATTTTAATTTCTTGTAAAATAATTTAAATGTAGAAAATTTTTAAGCCAAAAGAAGTAAAAATATAATGAAAAATTCACACAACACATTTAGAACTAGGTGACAGAAGAAAGAACAACTATCTGTTATGCCAGTAAATGTAAGAGGGTTAAGCTCCCCAATTAGAAACTAGATACTATATACACCTTTTTTTTTTCATTTAATAAGATATCAAATGGTCATCAAGTATATCATTAACTGTTTCCATACTTGAGATAGATAAATAAATTGAGCCTCTAAGGACACAAGGAACCCTAATTGAGACAGTTTTATTACTCAGATGTAAGTCAGATCAGGATGGTGTCAGCTCCACTCACCCCACGGTACTTCACCAAACCTGAGGAACCAAATGACAAAACTGCGTATGTGTTGGGGTCACTGTAGTTGAGAAATGTTTATATTTCACCATGCCCCTCAACAGTTGTATAACTTGTACCCTAAGTGAATAAAGTAGCAGTCCCATGCTTCTCTGGATATAGAGAGGGAGATGAGAAACTGTCTCTTGAAAACTTCCAGCAAGATAGAGAGGTGGATGAGAAACTGCCTCATAACTGCAAGAAAGGAACGCAGTTGAGAAGTAGTGAATGAGAATCTGCTATTCGCAAAACCACTTGTCATCCCTTGTTCCAAGACAGTTATGGGGTGTTCTACCAAAGCATATATCATCCTGCCATTGAGACTTGTCTACATGGCCTACATAGAGACGTGTAAGTTGCCATAGTGCCAATGGTAGAGAAGCCATTTCCCCACAGAAAATTCATGTTTTTCCATGTTACTGCAGATTCCTTGTGAGTGTCAGTTTGAATGGCTCCATAAATTTACAGTGCGTGTTCATGTCTTGCTTTTTCAAAACACCACATGGCAGTTTACCACCTCTTGATACAATCTTCAAGAAATGCAACTGGTCATTTTGTATTAATTTCTAGTTATGCGACCTTCAAAGATAATTCTTATATATTAGGTGTTATGGTACTTTTTTTTCCCTGCATAGCTTAAGTCCCAGATTTATTCTGGTTTTCTCAGAAACTCCTTTGCCTTTTGACCTTCATCTTTCATTTCCTAATAGTTTCATTAAAAAAAATTCATGAGACATATTAGGTGAATTGTTAGGTGTATTGAAATAATTTGCTGCTTTGGACAGCCAACAATATTTGGGTTTAGATACTTAAAGATTAATTGAATAAATGAATGAGAAATATTAGTAGCTTTGTAGTATAGTAGAATTTGAGATGAAATTGCTTCTGAAGAAATCAGGATGAAGATTCTACAGAAACTGAAAGGATCTAGGTCTAGCATAACACTTCCTTATAAGATTTTGAGCAAGTCATTTAAATTCTTCGAACTCTCTTCTCTCATCTGCAGATTGTAGAGGATTGTAGAGGTTAGATTAGATTTCTGGTTCTTCAAGATCCAAATTAATAATTTTGCTGTTTGTTCTTTATGTGTACCTAACCTAACAGAGGATGGGGAAGCCAAAGACAGGGAAGTTAATTTCTTTGAATTCTAGAAATTATTATAGTATTTTTAGTTATATATTTTCTGTAATGAACCTATCCTGAGAAATAGCCACTAAAATTAATAATATTTTCTTTTAATATTAGGTGGCAAACCATCCAGAACCGGTTTCGCAGTCATTAACTCCACAACAGCAGCCACAGTACAACCTTCCAGAACGAGACAAACAGCTACTTTTCTCAGAATATAATTTTGAAGATCTCAGTGCCTCATTTCGAAGCCTTTACAAGTCAGTTTTTGAGCAGTCACTTAGTCAACAAGGTAAGTTTTTTTTTAATACTTTTTTTTTGTAAAGTAAATTTTCATTAAAAACTTTTTTAAGAGTTATTTTTACATAGCAGCTATTTCTTTAATCTTAGAACATTATTGGGTTTATCATAAGGATTAAATAATCATATTGTGCTCTTGTACCTTTACTATATTCTGTATATACTTAACATCACAGCACAAGGATAACAGGTAAATTTCATCTTCCATACTTGCTTCATTTTGATTATTGGTGGTGTCCTGAAGCACTGTCTTGAAGAATTTTGACATTGCAGCTGTGCCATGTGGGAAGATTGCCATGGTTAATTACTGGTGTTGGGCTTGTGAAGTGCTTCAGTGATAAATCAGAATAGATGTGCCTGCCTTGCCTTTCTGTTTTGACTGGTAGTAGCAAAATGATAACTATTGGAAGATATTGCAACACATTTGCAATTTCACATGTGGCTCTTAAATATACTAGCTCTTAAATATGCTCTTAAGTATGTGGCTCTTAAATAATTAGCTTTGGGTCTTTGTCTTTTTACAATATACTTAAATCATATTTTAACACTAAAGGTGATTTTGGATGAGATGCAATATTAAGTGTTAACCAAATGCTACATTGTTGCAGTCATGTGTTACTGTCCCACTAGCTATTGGTTTAATTTTAGGGAGTATCAAGATGTTATATCCTCTTTCCTCCATAGAACACTCCTTAGAAATTTCTGGGAACTCTATTATTGAGACTTTTCCTTCTTTTGTTTGGCAGTTTAACTATTCATACTCTTATTCAGAATGTTTACCTGTTTATGGCAGTGAACAAAATAGACAGAAATCCTTGTCTTTATAGAGTTTACATTTTAATACTTATTGTGAGATATTAAGAAAGTTGATGGTATTATTTATGTGTTGTATATGTTGATTAATATCAGTGGTTTACATAGGGCATTGATTTTTCTGATTTTTTATTATCTTAAATTTTCTATCTGTGAAAGTACAGAAAGAATAGAAAATTTTACTAAATAGAGTCATCCATGGTCATCATAATAGAAAAACACTGATTTTGACATAACAGTGGCAACAGTTTCTGAAGCCCATAATGTTATTTTTATTACACTAATAAAACTGCAAGAAAAAGAAAAGGTCATTGATAGGAATTTTGGGTCTAGACTGTGTAATACCATAGAATGAACTAAGTTAACTTCACCTTTCTGGACTTCAGCATCCCTGTTTGTGTAATAAGGATGATTAGACTAGGCCATTGGCGTTCAAATTGTTCACTCACTTTGGAGTCCTTGACTTTTGTGAAGGTCTGTGGAAGGACACATCTGCACATAAAGAACGAGACTTTGCAGGTTTCCTTTCATGGCTTCAAAAAACAACTTTAGGTTTATTGTTTTTGTAGGTTGTGCTTCTGAAACGTATTTTGTTTCATTTAAAAATAATTTGGGTTTGAAAGTCTTGATAGAGATCATAATCTGGGTTCCATCTTAATATGCTGGGACTGTTGGAAGTAGGTAATGAAATAACTGCTTTCTTTCATCTTACTGTAATAACCATGTTATTCCCTAGAAATGACAGTTTTCGAGGGCCAAGGCAAGAAATTTTATTAACTTTTCTGCTTATGAAATCTTTATGTACTAGATTTTAAGATTATCTTACAATGTACTCAGATGCAGTTTTACTATTAGCGAAAGTATGAGAATAATTTTATTTTTGTTTAAAAGTTCATTATTTTGTTGACTGACACTATGCTGTGGGATTTTCGATAATATAATTTTTGTGTTTGGTTCAGAAGAACACTGTGCAGAGTTATCCTTTAGGATATGAAAATAGCCTAATTATCTAGAACCAAATGTTACTATAAGATTTATTAAAATGAGTGTCTACTTGCAAACAAAACATACATTATTTTTAACATTAGGCACTTCTGGCCTAATCATCATCATCATCATAGCAGCTAATATTTACTGAGCTCATCCTGCAGCCTGCACTTGCACCATGGCATTTAATCCTCACAGCAACTCTATGAAGTAGGTACTTTATCATACCCATTTATAGTTGAGGTAATTGTGGCTTGGAGAGGTTAATAACTTTCTGAGGTTATCAAGTGTGTAAATGGCAGTGCAGAGACTTGAATCTCTACTTTCTAGTGCTATAAAAATAAAGTATGTACTCTCAACTCTTAAACTGTGTCTGTCTTAAGAATGTTTCATAAGAATAGTGAAAAAGAACAGCAGATATGGCTCTCTTGTTTTGCTTAGTCTTAGGGATTCTAGCCATATTGGACTTTGTTTCTTCTTCCCTCCCCTCTGTCAACGCCTTGGTCATCAGGCCTACAGAGAACCATCTGAATGTGACCCAACACCTTTCCCACTTTTACATTATCTCTCAACACTCTCAAAGCCTTTTCAAGGAAGGCTTCCCTGTCTGTAGCCCCTTCCTAGGTAAACAGGCAAGAAGCATCCCCACTGTATGCATTTGCCTTAGTATTTACACTATTGAACATCATCTCCTCAAGAGACTGTCTCTCCTACTAGTTCATGAGCTACTTGAAGGCAGGGAATGATTCTTCTTATTTTTGTCAGTAACCCCGGAGTCTAATGTACAGTGGATATTCCAGCAATACTTGTTAAAGTAAACCATAGTTACTTCCTGACAACATAAATCTTTGCTCTGTGAATAATTTTGCAAATGCTTGTCATAAAATGCAATTTAAATCTGACTACAGATGATCTTGTTCTCTATTTTTAGGTTTGATGAACATCCCTTCTGAATCTTCCCAGCAGTCCCACACTTCGTGTTCCTATCAGCACTCTCCTAGCAATACAGTGAGCTCTCACCCACACAGCAACCAAAGCAGTCTGTCCAACAGTCATGGCAGTGGCCTCAACACCGCGGGCAGTAATTCGGTTGCACAAGTCTCGCTGTCCCACCCCCAGATGCACACTCAGCCGTCTCCACATCCGCCCCATCGACCACATGGTTTACCACAGCATTCACAGCGTCCCCAGCACCCAGCACCGCACCCGCAGCAACACAGCCAGCTCCAGTCCCCTCACCCCCAGCACCCCTCTCCACATCAACACATACAGCACCATCCGAACCATCAGCATCAGACGTTAACACATCAGCCACCCCCCCCACCACAACAGGTATCCTGTAATTCTGGTAAGTTTGTGTTTCCTGACTTGTGTTTGGCTAACTGAATTAGGATCTGTCCTTTTTTACCTTGGCTTATATATACTCACTACCAAAACACTCCTCGTCTGTTTCATTTTGTGTTTGCTAACTGTAACCCTAGAGTTGTAACTTGTTCAGTCTACAGATTGACTTGGAAATTTTCTTGATTAAAATTTATTATAAGACAGGCAAACTCAGTAACTAGTGCAGGTTTTGGTTTTTAACTCTTGTTTTACCCTTTTAAAAAGCAAATGTTTTGTGAGCATTCAGAGACAGAAATGCACAGTCTGTTTATAATCTATTGTGACTTTGTGATTATAGAGGAAAGAAAAATGAAACTAAATACTCTGTTGTATAGTGTTCTTATGAGAATTACATTGGGAGGGCCTCCCTAGTGCCACAGTGGGTTAGGCGCAGCACTATGAAACTATCCAGAGCCACTGCAGCACGAGTTCAATACCCAGCCAGGGAGATTTCCCACATGGCGCAGCAGACCTCTCCTGTCTTGCCTGCTGCTCCCCTCAGCAGTGTATTTCAGTCGATCTGCCTATTCTGCTCCCCACTCTGTCTCTGGTGAATCCTCTTACCACCCCACACCTCTGGCCTACACCCCAGCTTGTATGCATAAATAAATAAAATCTTTTAAAAAAAAGAATTACATTGGGAATACAAATAGGAATGCCTGATCTACTACCTTCATTTAAGTATTCAGTAAATGTTCCCATTCTTCCTTTGCTTCTTCCCACCAAGTATCTTATCTTAGAATGATAGATTGCACAGGAGAAAATATTCTGTACACCTGATTTAAAAAAAAAAAATTACTGCTATTAAGTTAGGTGGTTTCTGGTGAGGTTCTTAACTGACATTGCTCACAGACCAGGGACTCTTTATCCTGCAGAGCTCTGTGGAATGGCAAGGGCGTAGACTGCTAGTTGAATGGGACTATTTGGAGTTGTGTAAAGGTTCTTCCCTTAGCTTGCCTGGCTGTACCCTTACCTAGCCATTGGTAAGATTTGTATCCTGAAAGTGCAGTTCCGAAATGTTCAGCAGTGTTTGTTCTTACTCATCAATTAAAAATCGCACAGTGTCTTCCCTTAGTGTATATTTCAAATTTTCACTATTCAAGATTCATAGTATTTTCAATATTACTTTGATAGGTGTTTCAAATGACTGGTATGCAACACTTGATATGCTGAAAGAAAGCTGTCGAATTGCCAGCAGTGTTAATTGGTCAGATGTAGATCTTTCACAGTTCCAAGGTGAGTATTGGTTCCTTTTGTCATACACTAAATATGTATGATCCTATTTCCCCTGATAGATTGTTTCTTTGTAGTAGAAATAAGCATTTCCTTATATGCAGTTGGTAGTATGCTTGAAAATAATACTTTGCAAAATTCATAAGTGAATTTTTGCCAGTTGATCTAGCAGAGTCACAGAGAAAAGTTCTTAGATAACACACATTCTATAACTTTAAAAAATATACAGTATTGTAAACCATTACTTCAGTAAACATGATTTTAAAAAATTAGTTACACTATCTGAATCTTTGAGAACATGTAGGAATAAATATATCTATTGATTAGATTCCTAGAAGGGAAATTTTGGGGTGGAAAGGTATATGCATTAAATATCTTGATTATCAGTATTGCCAAGTGGCATTTAAAGAGGTTGCACAAGGGGACCGCCGTAGTGACTGCGGGGTTAAGTAAGTCTCAGCACTATGACCGCGATGGACTGAGTTCTATCCCCTGCTAGGGAGCTAACCCACATATGGCGAGCAGACCTCTCCTGTCTCACCCGCTGCTCCCCTTAGCAGTGTATTTCAGAAGATCCACCTGCTATGCTCACCACTCTGTGTCTAGTGAATCTTCTCACCCTTGCACCTCTGACCTATACCCCAGTTCTACATAAAAATAAATAAAATCTTTTAAAAAAAATGAAGAGGTCACACCATTTACATCCCCACTAGCAATGCATGAAATCAGCTATTGACCCAAAGCCTTTGCAAAATGATATGGTATTGGACTTTTGGAACATCCCCAATCTAGAAAGTGAAAATTTTAACCTTGGGTATGATGTCCATTTGTCTTATTATGGGTAACAATTGACAAACATTTTGGTATGTCTAAAAGGCATTTCTATTTTTTTTGTGCGTGTATTTTTCTGTTAACTCTTATTATTTGCCCATCTCTTTATTGAATTTTTGGTGGCTACTGGTTTTTTTTTTTAATTTATAAAACTTACATGTTAATGGACCTCCCTGGTGGTGCAATGGGATAAGTGCAGAGCTGTGGAGCTGTCCACAGCTGCGGCACGAGTTCAGTGCTCAGCCGGGGAGATTCCCATATGGCGCAGCGGACCTCTCCTGCCTCACCCGCTGCTCCCCTCAGCAGTGTATTTCGGTCCATCTGCCTGTTCTGCTCCCCACTCTGTCTCTGTTGAACCTTCTCACTGCCCCACACCTCTGGTCTGCACCCCAGCTTGTATACATAAATAAATAAACATTTTTTTAAAAAAAGGTACATAAAAACCTAAAAAAAAAAAAAACAAACCAAAAAAAACACTTATGTTAAGTAAATTAGTCTTAGATGTCTGTCCTGTTAATATTAGTCCTTGTTTGTGGTTTGTCTTTTTTATAAATATTTTTATCTGTGAATAATTTTTTTGTACTTTATATATAAACAAATTTATCAGTAGCTTATGTTTCTAACTTAAGTGTTTTCCGTAGAAACATCTTCAACTCCAAGGTTGAATTAAAAAATATTTCATACTTAAAAAAAAAAAAGATCGTGAAAGAAATTTGACCATATTTAAAAGAATTAGGCATTTAATAATTTTAAAACATCATTCTTCATTGCATGGGCAAATCACTACAAGTCGAAATTTTGAGAATCGAAAATAAAAAATTGTCTTACTACCCTTGCAGTGTTTGCAGAACTACGCTAACTGTATTTTTAATGGTTTCTTCATAGGTTTGATGGAGAGTATGAGACAAGCAGATCTCAAGAACTGGTCTTTAGATCAGGTTCAATTCGCTGATCTCTGTTCTTCTCTTAATCAGTTTTTTACACAAACTGGCCTTATCCACTCACAGAGTAATGTTCAGCAAAATGTCTGTCATGGCACCATGCATCCGGCGAAACCTTCCCAGCACATTGGAACAGGTATGGGCTTAATTGTCTCCCTGATTTCTTTTTCTCATTCATATGCAGTTCAGTTACTATTTGAGGCAGCTAGTGCACTGTTAATGGTGACAGTGTTCTATTTACATCTTTTTATTTCTAAAAAGTGAACAAAATCAAGTAATTTCTGGTTGTTTTATTTAAGGGTGTATTTAAGGATGTATCATAGGAAAGTTGTGTTTAAGGGTGTATTTAAGGGCGTATCATAGGAAAGTTGAGATAAAAAGACTTTTTCTGTCATGGTTTATATGATTATTGTTTTTGGTTAAGTTACCAAACAAGAATTAAATGTCTTAAAGATACACATTCATATGAACTTAGTTATGATGTTATCAGTTTAAATTTGTATAGACTTACAGTGCAAATCAACTTATTTTTTGTATCTTGTACAATATTTTAAGCAGAATTAAAGTTCATGGTTTTCTTGATAGTAGACATAATGGTAAATAGTCCAATGATGTTTTTAACTCCCTATTTTTCATTTCATGTTCTTTACTCTTTGTCCTTAGAACCATCTCTTCTACTCTGAGTGCAGTACCTACATGTTTTCTTTTCCCAAGTTGCATTCTATAGGCATTTTATATTCAAGTTCTTTCTCTCTTCCTTGTAACTTCTTGCCTTCTTTTATCTCCAAGTTGACCTCTTTTCTGTATATTACTGTGGTTTTACACTTGATGTTAGAAAGTCCTCTCTTACCTTGAGTGGCTTCCTTTAGCCACTCTCCTACTTTGCTTCACATGTTTGGTCTTCACATGTTTTCAAAACCCCCAGTCAGACGCCTCCATGGTGGCGCAGCGGTTAAGTGCTGCGCTGTGGAGCTGTCGGCAGCGGCGACGACGAGTTGGACGCCCAGCCAGGGAGATTCCCACATGGTGCGGCAGACCTCGCCTGCCTTGCCCGCTGCTCCCCTTAGCAGTGTATTTCTGTCGATCTGCCTGTTCTGCTCCCCGCTCTGTCTCTGGTGAACCCTCTCACCGCCCCATGCCTCTGGCCTGTACCCCAGCTTATATGCATAAATAAATAAATCTTTAAAAAAAAAAACAACCCAGTCAGGTGGCATCTTTGTTTTCATGAAATCTTTGTCTTTAGATACATTCAAAATCTTTTTTGTTTCTTCATTTTGAATAGCTTACTTAATTTGAAGTCCTCAGTGGATATTTGATTTGTATGAGTTATTTATTCATTCTGTAAATTATGTCAGTACAGGGACCTCCTTCACTGCCTGCCACATAGAACAGTTTAGTGTAAACTGAATTTATTGACTGTCCTCTATGTGCCAGAAACTAAGCTATTTTTTGTAATTGTTTAACTGTTCTATCTCTTTCCTTTTGTCATATTTGCTTTTGGTATCTTCCTGATACACACTCTTTAGAAATTTTTTTCAGTGATGGTAAACACATAACAGAAGTCCTGTTCATAATCATCCTTAGTGTACAATTTAGTAACATTAAATGCATTCATAATTTTGTGCAACAATCACTACTATTCACCCCCATAACTCTTTTCCTCTTACAAAATGGATATTCTTTATTCATTAAACAGTCCCCCTCATTCCCTCCCCGCCCTCCCATATTCTTAAGTCTCTTGATTTTGCCTACTCTAAGTTATCCACATAGTTTATTTTCATGACTGACTGATGTCACTTAGCATAATGTCTTCAGGCTTCACCCATGTTGTAGCATGTTAGAATTTCCTTTTTAAGGGTTAATAATTTTCCATTTTCTGGATATACCTTATTTTGCTTATCCATTCATCTGTGGATGAACATGGGTTTTCCTCTTTTAGCTCTTGTGAATAATGTTGCTGTGAGCATAGGTTTACAAACACCTGCTTTCACTTCTTGTGTCTATATACCTAAAAGTGAAATTGCTAGATCATAAAAATTCTATGCTTACTTTTTTTGAGGAACCATCATACTGTTTTCCACAGCAGCTGTACCATTTTCCATTCCTACCTAACAGTTCACAAGGGCTCCAATTCTGTGTGTCCTCACCAAAATGTTATTTTCCTTTTTTTTTTTTATTAGTAATACCTATCTCTCACATCGCAAATGGATGTGAGGTGGTATCTTACTGTCATTTTGATTTGTATTTCTTGTTGATTAGTGATATTGGATATCTTTTTATCTGCTTAATCTGTTTACTTTAGTTGTAGATAACAATACTGTTAGGATTTTAATGGTTCGTGTTTATGGTAACATGTCTTCTCTTTCTGACTAGGAAATTTGTACATAGACTCCAGGCAAAACCTTCCTCCTTCAGTGATGCCGCCCCCTGGTTATCCTCATATCCCACAGGCACTCAGCACTCCAGGAGCAACGATTACAGGTAACTTGGGATGTGTATGTGTTGCATGCGATACTTAAGAGTTTAATACTGAAAAATTTTATGTTGTCCCAATAGTAGATGAAGCTGTCTCAGGAGGGAGTGAATTCCCTGTTAGGAGGGGATGGGGTGTAAAGTCTGGGTAGCTACTGGGCTCCATTGCTGGTTGAACAGATTCAAGTATTATTTGGTGTTTGGACCATATGACTTGAAGTTTCTCTTGGCCTACAGATACTGTCATTTAAATTAATACCCTGCCTCTCTAAGTGGTCTAGGGGCATAGAACTTGTCCTAGAGACTTGGCAGGTTTCATAAACCTACTTTGATTAGCTCCTGTATATTTTGCTCCATTTTTCCTGATGAAGTTTCCTCAGATAGAGTTTCCAAGGAAGTACATTATAGAGGAGGCAAGTTTCAGGATTTACTGGTATCTAAATTTTCCTCCTTGCTTTCAGAATATAGGATTAGTTTCATTTAGGGCAGTAGAGGCACATATTAGAGGTCTTAAGAATTATCTAGCTCAGAAACCTGAGACTTAGAAGGCAAGAGAATTTACCTAGAACCATCAGTTTAGTAAGTGGCCAAAGCAAGACGCAAGCCCTGATGTCGTCATTTTTCGCAAACCACCATTTATTTAGGCTTTTTGAAGAATAAGATAAAAGGCAGTGTGAATTTAAAATCTCAAAAGAACTGTGTGCTAGATAGCTTGAAGGAACATGTCCTTTGATGAAGGGGAAAGAGTATTTTCCCTCCTCAGCACCAGTGACTTGGCAAAATATGGTAGTTAAGATGCTGGAGCCTGATTGCTAGTGTTTGAATCCAGAACTTTGCCACTTGATATCTCCCTAACCTTCCTGTCTCAGCTTTCCTGTCTGTGAAGAGGGACTAGTAACACCACCTCAGTCCCAGCATTAAGAGGATTAAGTGAGGATATATGTAAATCACCTTAATTAGCACCTGGCACATAATAAGGAATTTATAAGTTAAAAAATATATATAAGCATTCCTGCTATGCTGTGGTATACTAAAAATATTAGCATTTTGTAAACTTACATATTATAAGATTACAGGACTTTTGAGAAAAATAAGATTGGCAGCAGACTGGAAACTTTGTAGTATTAAGAAAAGCTATAATAATACAGCAAAGATTCCACAATGGTAAAGTATATGCTTATTAATTTCTAATAAAAGGACGTATTTTACATGTAATGGAATCATTCTTTTTTAAAAAAAAAATATGATTTGGGAAGGGGCTTGTTAAAGCTATGGAGACAAAGACAGAATGTACCAAAACTGGGGAGTACCAGCAGCAGATAACCATGTCAGTCCAAGAGGAGGATCATGGGAGATCAGGCACCTTGTGCTACTGGGCTCCTCCGTGGCTTACTGCACTCAGCTGTGTTGATGTTCTCGGTGTTCATCTGCCGTTACTTGGTGGCACAAGAATGCACTTGCTGAGCAAATGCAGTCTGACCTCATGTGACTTCAGAGTTACACTGACATCATTCTCCATTTACCATTCTTATGTGAGTCAGTTCATGTTACTGAAGCACATACCGAAGCAAAACATACTATAAAAGAAATGGTTACGTCAGCAAATGGAAACTTGAGCATTCTTTATTTCCTCCTTGCTGGAGCCTGGTATAATGGAAAAAACTTGGGTTTTGGTGTCAAATAAATTGAGTTCAAATCCTGTCTCTTCCCCTTAACTAGTTGTATGACTTTTAGGTCGCTCATCCTCTTACATGGGCCCCCTTGCCTACATCGAGAGAGTCCTAAGAACTACCTGGTTGACAGCTTCTGGGTACATTAGTGAGACAGTGTGTGATGGGTGCTTGGCACACAGGAAATGACCCTGTAGGCACTCCTGTGTCTCTGCTGTTCCTTCCTTCCCCGAGTGATGAGGGCTTCTTCCTTCCAGGCCACCACGGAGCCATGAACCAGCAGCACATGATGCCTTCCCAAGCCTTCCAGATGCGGCGCTCCCTGCCTCCAGATGACATCCAGGATGACTTTGATTGGGATTCAATTGTGTAGAGCTTGTTCTGCAAGGCACCAGACCCCAGTGTCACCTTTCTCTGCAATGAAGGGAAAGGTTCAAGGGAATCCAGTTGAGAAAGCAAAGTTGCTATCACTTTACCAATGTTATCAAAATTTCTTTTGAAGACAATCAGAAAGATTTTAGCTGGATAACTTACTGCTTTTATATGACCTAAACAAGTACTACATGTTTGTCTCCCTGCCAGCTGCCCTATGTAGCTCCTAACTGTTCTGTGATTTGAACGGCTTTTGCATATTTGTGTCAGTTTGATGTTGACCACAAGTGCCAGACTGATTTTTCAGGCAGAGCCTATTTTGCTGCAAGCAATTTATAGATACATATGTGTAAATATGTACAAAAATTACTGAAAGGCTTCCTTTTTTTGTTTTTTCTCCCCTAATTGGATTATTACTACTTGAGTAGAAAGTTACTGTGAGTTTTTATTCCTTGTTAGGCTATTTTCTGCAGGCTGCTTTCAACTGATGGGGCAACTGAATGGAAATAGGTTTTTTTCAAAGCCCAGTTCCCCTTATTTAATTTTTTCCAGAATTGTGGTAATGAGTTCTACTCGATAAATCAAAGAACCCGCAGTTTTTTACTCTCCAAACAGTCTGAAGGGGCAGGTCGTTCCTGAGCAGCATAAAGAACTGACCAAATTTGTATTTGATGTTTGGGGATTATAGAATTTTTGTTGTACCTTGTAACTGTCTGTTTTCCTATATCTGCATTACAACTCTAAAATGTATTTGATTGGTTAGAAGCTGGACATTGCTTGGCTCTACAAACAAATCAGTGCCTCCACGTTCACATATGTATTTATTATTCAAAAGTGTTATTTTAATATTTATTGCTACCTTCTGTGAATGCTCAGCTCCTATTGGGTTCATTGAGGAGAAATGCAGTGTCTGAAAGCACAGAATTATTTTTCTTGATAAGAGTTTACAGATAAGACAATCAGAGAGAGATTGTGTCATTCTTTTTATTGTCACTCCTTTTACCATGTGAGTATATTACTCTATCTTAGCATTCCTGCTGATTGAGGCATATTAACTAAATAGGATTTTTCTGGAATTTGAATCAGATAATTTGGGCAAAGAACAGGAGGGCAAATTTCCTCACTCATTTGCTTTCCATTTGGGTAGCCAACATGGAGGGTAGAGCCACACATAGATTTTATTTGCCTCAGTCTTCAGTGCAATTATTGTTAAGTTCCTGCTGTTTCTGTTGTCCTGTGTGTCTGTATGCATGACATTTGGCTACTTTCTTTGAAATGTAGCTTGCTGTTAGGGGGTTTTATTGCTGTTTTGTTTTGTTTCATATCATATCACAGTTACTTTGCATGGATTGATTATCTTAGTTTTATAATAAAACTAAAAAATGAGATTTATTTTTAATGAACAGTTTTTGAATTGGTTCTTTAGTTAAAAAAACATAATTTCTTTCAGTTTTAATGGGGAAATCCTGTGTCCCGTCAAAGCAACTGCCCACTGGTTGCTTTTTAGCATCTCTTGTCTCTGTCAGCCATGGTTCAATCACGTTAATCAGCCTTGGTGATTCTGTGGTTGAGTAATCTCTACTTGAACTAAACAGATATCTTTGTTTCTCTGTGTGTGTATGTGAAAGTGTTTGAGAATGTGTGTGGGTATTTTTTTTTAATGGAGTGTTGCCTTGAATGAATCATTGGGAAGCCAACTATGTTTAAGGCTGGTGAGGTTGGGGAGAGAGGAAGGGCTTTATGTTCCTGTTGTTTGGACCCTGCTTGGCATTAAAAAGAAAGCTCAGTTCCAACCCCTTGGATCAGTGCAAGTCAGAGGATTCTGGAAAGATAGTCAACAACGGGCCCCCTTACGTGGATCAGAGGCAAGATGAGATAGCAGCCTGCAGAGTAAAAACTTGAAAGAAAAGGGGGTGATTTTCAAACAGACTGCTCACGTCACTGTTTTCTAGATACCAAAATAGCTGTTTTGAAAAAAAAAATTGCTTGTGTAGCAGTGTGCACTTTAAACAATTTGGATATTGGAATGCAGTCTCATATTGAGTGATTCGAGTAGAAACTACTGATGAAGATTTTACACATTGTGTGAAGTAATTTCCCAGTTGGCAATCATTTACTGATTTGCAGTGATCAATATTTTTATGAGAATTTAAACTTACGAGAGTGGCCCTGGAGGCAGACCCTCCACCCAGACCCGTCTGCGCTTGAGATTCAGGTGGGCGGGAGCCCGGACGGTCTTTCTCAGTGGGCTCCAGCGGGCGGCTGCTGGCTGAGCTGCGGCCGTCCCTCAAGCAGCCACTTCAGGTGCTAGTTGCTGATGCAGAGGAGGTTTTCTGTCTTGGGCTTGCATTGACTGAAGACTTTCGGGGAAAAAGAATAATAAATGCATATAATCAGATGGGGCAGCATATAATCAAACAGGGGCACTCTGTCAGGAGAATAATCCGACTGGCATTTGTGGCAGTTTTTGAAATGTAAATGTATTCATGTGTGTTCTTGTAAATACGTGTGTCTCAGATGTCCTTTGAAGTGGGAGGGAATCAATCCGGGGATTATTTCAAATGGAATAGAGTATTTTGATATTGTTCATTCAGAGGGTGATGTGTACATATCTATATTGTATATATGTGATGAAATGCATTGGCTTTTTGTGCACACACAATCTGCTCTCTGTACTGCTGTTGGACAGTCAGTGTTTTAATGTTTCTACAGTTTTGCTATTGCACGATTTCATATTTTGCCTCTATGATGAACGGCACCCATTCTTTGTAACTGTTAGTGCTGTAAAGAAATATTCCAAGTGTCATTAGGATTGTTGCTGCCAGAACCGATATGCATGAATGGCACTTAAAATAAATATATTATGGTAACTCCATTTACAACACCTATTGGTCTGTGTTATTTGCTACAGTTGAGGAAATAAGATTGATTGCTAGTTCAGTTGCAGAAACCCCACGGTCAGCCCTCAGGGTCTCAGTGTGTCCTCTGTATTACTGCCTTAGAACAGTAATTGCTACCATTTATTGAACATGTCACTAGCTCCGTGAACTCGGAGAATTAATTTTTCTGAGACTCATTTTCCTCATTTACAGTGCCTATGAAATGAGGATAATAATAGCTACTTCCTAGAGTTGGGGTGAGCTTAAATTCATTAATGCAGCGAGACATTTAGAACAGTGCCCTGAAACACAGAAAGTACTCAGTGGGTAACACGTGGTGTGTCGAGTAGCTCCTGCTGTCCTTATCTCACAGCTGGGCGGATTCAGAGTGTAGTGGCTTACCCCACTGATTTGTTGGTAAGTTGTAGTCCTTGTCGTTTGGCTCCAATATCATAATTTTTCACCCTCCTCTTACTTCCAAGGGGGTTCTCTTGTCCCTGCCCCCCCCCCCCACTGCCTTCACAGAGAGCTATTTCCTGAAGGTGAAAGTGGAGCATGTAAACGTGCTGCGCACACCACGTACCAAGCCTTTCTGTGAGAAGTCTAGACTCTGCCTGTGGGCGGTGCAGACCTGTTCAGGACAGAAAGCAAATGCCAGCCTAGGGAGGCTGCCCCCTTTCAAGGCAACATCCTGAAGGTTTTTGAAGTGTTGTCAAACTCACCGGGTTTGTTTCTCCATGTGATTATGTGATGAGTTAACTGGTGCAAAGCACAAACTAAGTGGCACCAGGACCAGAATTCACTGGCAGGTCAGGACCATTTCTAGCTTTCCACTAACATGGTGCCCCTGAGCAGTGCTGAGCCCAGGAATAGAGAATAGGACAATTTATAATGTGTTACATTGTGTTACTTACTCCCTGCACTCGGCATGGGTTATCATACTGTTCTTCAAAGTATGCAATAGATACCAACCTGGTTTTTTAAATGAATCTGAGCCACAAAGGGATGAAGTCATTTGCCCTGGGTCATTCATTCAGCTCATAAGCGGTCGAGGTAGTAATAGTAAGAGTGGCAGCAGTACAGTTGGATTTCAGACCTAGGCTGTCCCTCTCGGCCCTCATTCCACCTCTTTGCCCTGTGCGGGCTCCAGGGTGACTCCAGAGCTGCCTGGCAGGAGGGCCTTAGAGCAATGAGGCTGCAGTGAGCGTCAGAGGCCACCAGGGGGCAGAGGGCAGCCAGCTGTGGGCCTTTGCTTTTTGGGGAAGGTTTCCTTTACCCCTGGGGCTGGGCTCCATTTTTTCTGCCCCTACCCCACCCTCCCAGAGCTGGGTGCTCTTAAAGACAGGTAAGGACGCCAGTGGCCAGCCCTCAGAATCTTCTACATCAGAGCTTGCTGGAGGGAGTCAAGTTGTTCCTGTAGTTCTCAGCAGTAAACCTCCAGAGAGGTTTATGAGTCTGCTGACCCTCTTCCCCCCACTCTGAATTAGGGTGGGAAAGGTCACCCTGCTATCACCTGAGTTGAGCCTGAGTCTCCTGAGGCTCTTTTTTTAGGGACCAGCAGGTGCTGGGGACTGGTATTGCGGAGGCGGGTGTGGAGAGCGCTGTTGTGGGGTCAGCCGCACAGTTTGCTTGCCCCTAGGAACTCATCTCCCAGCCCTGCCTCGGCCTGAGTGGGCCTCCCAGCCCCTGCGCGCGCACGGGCACACACCCTTCCACCCACCCACCCCTGACTCCTGTGGCCATCACAGACAGGATTATTGCCTCCACTGGCCAGGCCCTCCGCCTCATACCTGATAGCCGTTATCTGAGTTAGCATTCCCAGCTGCCTTGTGAGATCCGTGTCATTATCTCCTTTTTACTGCTGTCATTTACCCAAGGTTATATGACCAGTGAGGGAGGTTGGCCAGAGGACCTAGATCTGCCTCCCTCCAGTCTGCTCTACCCAACACTCCCCAGTTGCCCTTGCCCTCCCTCGGGACCCGTCACCACACCCATCCCATCCCACTCCACCCCAGCCTGAGCTGACGCCACTGTGGATGAATGATGCCTGTCACACCACAGCCCCCAGAAGACTGGAGAGGCCATTTCCTGTCACAGACAATGGCAATGCTGTCATCTGAGGACTCTTCCCATCCTGCCCAGGCCTGAGTGAAGAGAGGTCTCCCTGGGAACAGCCCTCTGCCCGTGTCGGGGTGTGGGAGTGCCTGAGCTGCATGCATGTGTGTGTGCGTGTGTGTGCGTGTGTGTGTGTGTGTGTGTGTGTGTGTGTGCGCGTGTGTAAGCCCTGGACCCTACCCATGAGTCAGCCGCTGGTGTACTCACGAGGTCTTGTGTGAGGGTGCCAATGCGGGGGTCCATGCGTGGGCCTGTGCACCTGGTGATGGTCTCTGTGTGCCTTGGGGTGCTACTCCTAAGCAGCAGAGGGGATAGGAAGTACCCTGTACAGGGGGAGGGAGGGAGATGGCTCCTCACTTGAGTTCTGGCACCCTCCTCCCTTCTTAGCTTCATTGGCCTCTCCTGGGAAACCCTCCTGGGGTGCAGCTGGGCTCCCACGCTCGGGCGGGGCTGGGCCATGAGAGTCTGACACGAGTGAACTGTCCTTTCCATCACATCCGTAGCTTTCTTCCCGTCGCAGCCTCTCCTTACTGCAGCCCTTTGAGCCAGACCCCTGATCTCTCTGCCTGCCTCTGGGCAGCCCCAGCCCTGCCCCACTCAAGGGTCCCTGGCAGGCCAGGAGCTGGCCCACCGAGTGCTGCTGTCCCGTGGCCGAGCATGTTCCCACAGCCCCAAAGGCCAGAAAAATACACAAGGCAGTGAAAGAGCACCCATTTCGGAGTCAGAAGGCCTAGAGTGCCATCTGGGCAGGACACTGCCCTCGCAGAGCCTCAGTTTCCTCTTCTGCAGAGTGGGGATGCGGGGCCTCACCTCAAGCCTGGTGGCCACTGCGAGGAAGCTGTCTGCAGGCGCCCTGCACGGCGTGGGGCCCCCAAAGATCTTCCCTTCCCAGTCTGCCTCTTTCCCTCGCCACAGTCCCACGGCCAACTGGTTCTCCTGCCACCCAGCATTGCCGCCGCCCTGGGCCCTCCCTGAGCACAGCCAGGGCTGGGACATGTGCCTTCTCTGCCGGCCTCAAGCAGCGGCCATATCTACCCACGTGCCTGGTGGTCTTTCTAGACCATAGCTCTTCCCTTGCTCTGAGACCTCCACTGGCTTCCCGCTCTCACCAGGTGGAGGGCAGAGGCCATGGCCTGGTGTGTAACCGTCCTTCCTGCCTGCTGCCCCACAGCCCTCTTGCTGCTCTTGGCTGTAGCCCGCGCCCGTCTCCTCCCTCATGCTTCCTGCTGCCATGACTTTGCCCGACATCTCTATGGGTCCAGATGTTCCCTGGGGCCATGGCCCAGTTCAAACACACCTCCTCTCCCCAGCGTCCTCAGGCCTCGCCGGGGACCCTCTCTGTGCCCCCGTGGAGCCCGGCAGCCTGCCCTGTCCTCCCCTCCCTCTATCCTGTGGGCACTGGGGCTCGTGATGCGAGGCCGAGCTGTGTCTCCTTCCTTCCCTTTGGAAGAAGAGCCTTTGGGTGTGGGGCTGTCCCAGTTCCTGGTGGCCGATGCCCGGAATGGGTGGAGGTGGGGGAGGACGGGACAGCTGCTGCCCGCTGCGGGGGAACAGATGGTGAATGGGGCTCTCCTACCCCCTCTTGCTGGCCAGGCCATAGGAGCATGAGATGACAACGCTGATCAAACAGCCAGACCGCCCTCCTCCATGCCCAGCTGCCCCCCAGAGGGAGCAACAGGGGGAAGAACCACCGGCCAAGGGCTTGGGAGGGGAGGGAGCCCTCACCAAGCCTGGACTTGGGCTCAAGACAACAGGTTCACATTTCGGCTCTGCCGTGCACTTTCTGCGGCCTGTGGGCGCGCTCTGCTCAGCGCCTCGATTCCTCTTCTTTCCGGAGGGCAGCGCTGGAACACCTCAAGGGTCTGACTCAGTGGCTGGCCTTCCTTCTCCCCTTCCCTAAGGCTGGCAGTCTGGAGCGGGAAGGCAGTGTAGGTGGTAGGGGCTAGCAGAGCTGAAGCTTTTCTTAAGCATCTGTGAGAACCAGCTCACAGCTCTGTGACCGTGGTCACCCCAAGTCTGCCACACAGTGAGTCTGAAACCTGTGCCTATCTCTAGGCGGGAGGAACCCCGGGATTATGGCCACACTCCCCTTCTCTGTTGGCTGGTTGCCTGTTCACGCACCTTGGAAAAGTCCTGTGTTCTTCATCAATCTGTGCCCTTGAGTTTCAGTTTACTCAGCTACAAAATGGGGTGCTGCAGTTATTTCTTAATATATTCCCAGAGTTCTGAGAAGTTCACGTACAATATTACCTTCCTCAGGTAGTTCATGTTATACCCCAAGAATGTTTCTGAGCAGGATGGGGAGGCTGTGAAATGAGGGCCACACGCTCCTGAAGGTCACATGCATCGGCTTGAGTGCCGCAGGCTCCCATCTGAGCTCTGATCCAGCCTTTCCTGCTGGGGCCTGAGGAGGCCTCCGGGTCGCAGGGGAGCGGTGCCAGGCCGGGGCTTGAGTGCACTCGGTGTAACACTCACACCCAAACCCAAGAGTTAAGCCACCTCCGGGCCCAAAGGAATAGCTTTGTCTTCTCACACAGACCAAGGGGGCCTCAGCAGCTGCTGGTGGTGAGAGGCAGTTGGGCTGAGGGGGGTCTGCTTCACACACCTGGCTTAGCCCAAGCAAGCTGTTGGTGTTAATGCCATGATGATCACAACTGCCACAGCCTTCCTGCTCCCTCAGGGCCCAAGGGCTCGCATGAAGTGCCAGGCCTGTGTGAGCCCAGGGCCGCTTGCACCAGTCACAGACTCTAGCTTCGGGAGCTCGTGGGTCGGCGGGCAAGTCAGTTTGGTAGGTTTTATGTGGGGAAAGTACAGGAGGCTGCCAGAGCCCAGAGGAGGTGGATACACTCTGCACCCAGGTGTGCTGGGGTGAGGGTGTCGGTGAGGAAAGTCTAGAAAATCTGCAACTCCTAATGGCGTTGTTACTGCCTCCATTTTTCAGATGCAGAAACCGAGGCCCCAAAATTTCCCGCAGCTGTTGTAATCCAGGGCTACCTGACTCCAAAGCCTGAGTGCTCCAGCCTTCAGACCTCTGGGCTGGCTCCTTCCGCCTGGCCCATCCATGGGGTCTTTTGGGATCCTGGATGAAGGGTGACAAAGGCACTTGAACGACAGGTGTGGGGGTGTGGTCTTGGTTTTGGGCAGCAACCAGGGGCTTTAGGTGGGGAGGCTGGTAGCAGAGGTGGCATGGCCTGGAAGGTCACAGAGAGTGAGTTTGCTGGGAGAGGGGCCTTAGGTGTGCAGGAAGCCCAAACAAGCACAGACCCATGTCCTGGCCCTAAGGGCCAAGGAGGACCGTGCGGATGCTGAGGAGCGATGCCTCAGTACTGAGTTTTGGGTCTGGGGGCCAGGAAACCTGGCGTTCTAGAAGGACCCCAACATCTAGCAGCTTCGACAGAGGAGAGAGGCCTGAATTCACACCTGGGCCCACGCTGGGTGGGAGACCTGGGGTGAACACAAGGGAAGAGGAGCTATGTCTCTTTCCCAGGGCACAGGGTTAGGTAGGGCAGGTCTAGAGGGCTGAGCCTAGGAGCCATTTCCCCTTTCCCACTGTGTGGCGCTGCATCACTCCTGCACACCTCCCACCTGCTCCACCCCTACCTTGTGCCACCCCTGGCCAGGGCACTGTAGGCAAAAAAGGGAACCAAAGCCTACTCCCTGCACCTTAGGAGGGGAAAGACCAAAAATCAAATGAGCCAGAAACTGGGCTTCTTGTTCCATAGTGGGCTCACACGAGCTCCATCCCTACTAAGCCAGACCCCAACCCAGGTTGAACCTCACATTAACCCTAGATCCAGCCCCAGTCACGAAGCCCCAAACACACCTCCAGCTTCCACCGCAGACTCAACTCCAGTCTCATGCCTGCCAAGGAACCCTAACCTAACCCCAAACCAACCCCACATCAATTGCAATACTCACATCCACCCAATTAGAGCTGCACCCCCAATTCTAAACCTAACTCTTGCACTCATTCCACCCCCAACCTTACTTCCATTCTACCCCTGCTCCTGCCTGAACCCCAGCTGAAACTAACTCGAACTCCTGCCACTAATGCTACCAACTCGCAACCCAAAGTTTACCTTAATCCACCTTTCACCCTAACCCAGTTCATCTCCACCTGATTCCAATCCCAATTGCAGCTCTAATCTCAGCAGCACTCCTGATCGATGCCCGGTGCTTGCCCCATCAGTTCTGCCCTTAAGTGTATCTTTAGCTTCAGCTTCAACCCAAACTCCGCTCACGACACTGACACACCCCAGTTTAGCCTTAATACTTCCTGGTGTTCATGCCCACCCGCACTCAGCTAGCAGAGGCCGCCATGTGGCTGGACAGGACATGCAGACCTCAGTTTCTCACACACCCACACACACAGGAAAGGGAAGGAGGAACACAGGGAGGGCAGTGTATTCTGCCTTATTGGGGCCAAACCCCTTTGTAGTTTCCTCCTTGTCAGGCCGTGTTTCCTCCAGTCCCGCACTGACTCTCCCACGCGGAGCTCCCGCCCCGCCCGCTCCCTCGGCACTGCCCACTGTGTTTGCAGACTGAACAATGGAGCCCCCAGGGCTTTCATGCTTCCCAAAGCCTGAGGGCTGTGCTCACAACAGCCCACAGCGAGCTCACACTGTCCTGTGCACAGTCCTCCAGGGAGACAGCGTCTAGAAGGACAGAGACACCCAGGGACCCTACCCAGTGCGATCCCTAGCAGGAGACTGTGCCTAGTTCCGTGGGAAGCGGTTGTTTAGCTGGGGACACACGGGGTTATTTGATCTGGGCCTGAAAGTTGGAGTAGGAGCTCATCTACTCACAAGGAAGGAAAGGCCTTCCAGGCAGAGGGAACATGTCCAAAGGGAGGAAGCGTGTTCAGGAAGGGCAGGGGAGGTGGGCCTGGCCAGAAAGCCAGGGTCTGGGAGGTGAGACTGGGCTAGTGGGGAGGCGGAGCAGAGGGGAGGGTGCCCCTGCAGTGGGGGTCACTGGCAGGCAGAAACAGCAGGACTGAGGAGCTGGAGTTGGGGGAGCAGGGGACAAGGAGAGCGGGAGAGGCGGGGAGGAGCACGTGGGCGGGCAATCTGAGGCTGCGGGAAGGCAGGGCAGTGGCATCAGCACGGAGGGGCAGCCTGGGCTCAGGTGGGCACCAGAGGTGACAATTAGGACCAGAAGCTGCTGCTGCTGAAAATAGTATTAACCGATCTTTCACTTTTGGTGTGCCAGCACTGAGCAGAGAAATACTATAAGTTCACTTAACCCACAAACTAACCCCACAAAGTAGTTATTATTATTGGTGCCCACAGAGGACGCTGAGGGGAAATGGTGTGCCCAAGTTGACACGCACTGACATCGGGCAGGAGGTTGGACCTGGCAGTTCACAGGCCCGAGGGAAGGCAGGGCCGAGTCCTTCCTCAAATTCATGGTGGCTGAGCCTCGTACCTGCTGAAGTCTGCAGCCATGTCTGACCATTTGCAGCCTCCCCCAATCACACCTTCTCCCCACCTTCGGGTTGAATGTTTCATACCCTGAATCACCCAGGTATCTCCCACCTGTTCCAGGTATCATCCTTTGCAAGAAATGGCCTTCTGTCTCCAGCCCCTTCTTTAAGATCTCTACCCATTCTCAAGACTTGTGCTGGTGTGCCCCCTTTGGAAAGACTTCCTGAACTGCCCTGCCCCTGGGCTGGTTGGGGGTCCCTTGACCCCACCCCCCCATTCCAGGTCACCCTGCAATGCCACTATCAGGAACTCACTGCCTTCCCAAGGGCTGACTGAGTGTGCATTCTGCCCCTCACAGGGCAGCCCAGAGCAGTTGTCCATGAGCCTGTATGGCTGGTGAATACACGGCCCAGTTGTGGGTTAAAGTGGGTGCCCAGGGAGGGGCCGGAGCTCTGCCAGCCCCCAAGGTTGAGCTCTTATCTGCCAGAGCAGTCTTGAGCCTTATCTGATGAAGTCTGAATTACAGGTGACCTGATGAGATGCTGGCAAGGTCTCTTGGGTTACTCAGTAACCGTGCCCTCTTTAAAAGTCCCGCTGCCGCTCCTGGCATCCAGAGCCAGCCACTCCTCTCCTGGGCACTGCCACCATGAACACCTTCTTGCTGTCCTCTCTGTGCCTCCTGGGGGCCTGGGCCACCCTGGCAGGAGGAGTCACTGTGCAGGTAAGTCCGCCCTTATCTGGCCAGCCAGCCCTTGCCCCAGCACCCAGCCTTTGGTCCCTGATAGAGCACCCCTAGTTGGAGCTGGAGCGGGGGGATAGATAAAGCTTGGCTCTTTCTCAGGGATCCCTTTCTCTGTGCTGCCTTGAACATCTTCCCCTTCAAACTCAGAGGGGAAAGAACACCAGGTAGAGAGAAAGATAATCGCTTGGGATAGGCAGGTGATCAGCCAGTTCACAGGTGCATGCTGTGGGCTAGGCGTCTCCATTATCTCAGGCGGTGGGAGAGCGCCCCAGCTGGGGGCCCCTGGTCCTGTGGTTCAGAGGTGGCAGCGCAGCCTCAGAGAGGTTCTGCACTGTTAATGACCACGTGGCTGGGAAGTGAGCGAGAGGGACTCAAATTCGGACCTCACTCCTCAGTCCCAAGCTCATCCTGACCGCCTGCCAGGATCTGGGAAACAGGGCACACCTGGGTCTCCCGACAGCCTGTGCGTGCGGGCGTGGATGCCAGTGAGAGGCACCCACCCGGGGCCCCACGCTTTATCACAGCCAAGCCCTCGAGGCCTTTTATTGCTTCTCAAACATCAACCAGGTAGCCGACTGGAGCTGGGGACAGGGTGATCAGACGGCCTGCTCTCTGCAGGGCTAATGACAGGCTGCCTGGTCACGTGGAGCCCGATGCCTGGGGCCTAGCCCCAGCTCTGGGACCCCCAGAAAATCAGCGTGATGGCTCTTACCTATTGGGCCCCTATTGTGTTCCTCCCTGACAATTTCCACCCGTGTTCTCCGTGTACATTTCTTATGTAACGTGCAGAACATAAGCTCCCAAGGTGTAGTGACCCATTCAGGGTCACAGAGCAAAACTAGGATTCAAGCCCAGGGTCCCAGGGTATGTCCTGGCTCTGGCCACCTCATATTGCCCCGCAGTGAAGCAGCTGGTTCCCACACGCTGCTGCTTGCATACCACTGGGGCGGGAGAGGGGTTAGTCCCGGGGGAAACAGCCACGCAGCTGGCTGCAGCCTCGCCTCACACTCTGGACATGATTCCCAGGATGGAAAGTTCTCCTTTCCTCTGGAGTCTGTAAAGAAGCTCAAGAACCTCCAGGAGCTCCAGGCGCCCAGCTTTGACAACCCCAGGACATCTGGCAGACCCATGGTTCCCCACCTCTGTAGGAACCCCAACTTCCCCAAAGAACTCAAGCCTCTCTGCCAAGAGCCAAACGCACATGAGATCCTCCAAAGACTGGGTGAGTAGCCTCTCCTCTGACTGGTGGGTCTTGGGAGATCTCTGATTGGTGGCACCTGAGGCCACGGTGTGTTCTGATTGGTGGGATTCAGAGGCTTTGCTCTGATCGGCGACATTAGGGAGCCCTTCTCTGATTTGTGGGTCTGTTAAATCCTCTGCTGTAATTAGTTCTCAGTTGTAGTCAGTGAAGCCCACTTTGGTAAGATTCTTGCGGGGCAGGCACATCGTCTGCGCGTGGTGGGAGATATCTAAGCTCTGGTTCAAGAGAGGGAGGGGACCCTGAAGAGGGAAGCTGGCTCTCATGGGGCCCCGTCTCTCCTGTCCAGAGGCCATCGCTGAGGAACCGGACTCCTGTGAGATCTGCGCCTACGCCGCCTGTGCTGGATGCTAGGACACCGGTGTGATTTCCGCTGCCTTCAGCCTGTGCCCCTCCGGATGAGCCCCCTCCCGGTAGAGCCTCCTCCCTGACCCCAAATGAAGAAGTGAAGAGAGAGCCGCTTGTTGGGGAGGTCCAGCCCCTGGCCCTTCTAGAGGCTGGGTGCTTCCGAAGACCCACGCCAAAGCTCAGCTAATAAAGCAGATGCCAGAGTACTCGGTGTGGCTTTCCTTCCCTCACCCGTCTGTCTGCTCCTCCTCTAGCTGACCTCACCAGGTCAGGGCCTAGTGTGCTCAGTGCAAGGACCCTACTTTCCCTGCTAACCTACCATCTGCTGGGGCCACCACCACACCCAGGTGGGGAAGCACCTGAGTCTCCACACTCCCCATGGGGTGTGGGTGGAACCTCAGCTTTTCTCTCTCATCTCTTGGTGTCTCCAAAGTCAGTAAGTCCAAGTCCCATGTGGACACAGGAATCTCTTCAGCACAGACTCGACTGGCTCCAAGGCCGGCTCCAAGCTTGGGACTGTTGAGTGTCTTGACACCTGGACCCTCTGACCTTCAAGGCCTCCTGTCCTCCCCCCGAGCCCACACCCAGCCCACAGCTCTCACCATGTCCTCTGCTTCCCTCTCCCCACACTCCCGGCCCGGTAAGCTTCTACTCAGGTGCTAAGGCTTCACTGCCGTGGCCTCTCTTCCAAAGCAGTTCCTGAATCTCCCAGGAGGAGTCGTAGTGCTCCCCCTCTGACCTGGGGGCTCCCTGGACACTTTGGTCACCCACAGCCCTTGCACAGCTCTGTGGCTTCTGTGGCGGGGGGGGGGCGCAGTCTCTCTGGCCCCTAGCCCAGTGAGACCCAACACATGGATGATTCCGTGAGAGTATGACAGGGAGCAGGGGCGGGGTGAGCACTCGGGCTTCCTCCCCGGTTTCCACATGCTGTGTGACGTTAGGGGATCGTCTGTGCTCTCTGTGCCTCAGTCTCCTCCTCTGTGGAGCTGGCATAGTAATGGCCCCTGGCCAGGGCCTAGATTAAGCCAGGTGAAGTCGTGAAAGCAGACGTGCAGGTCAGGGGCTTGCACGCAAACGTAGGAGTCCAATAAATGGTGAAAACAAAAAACAAAGAAAGGGGGACCAGGGTCAAGTCAAGGAAGGTTCAGACAGGGGTGAGGAGGTGTGCGGTGGAGGGAGGTCTGTTAGCACAGGGGAACAGGACAAAGGTGGCAATCAGGGTCCTTCTTGGGAGTCAGTGGAAGGGAATTGCCACAGCTGGATCCAGGCAGAGTTCCCTGGGCTTGGAATTTGGAAAATGAAGTGTCTCCAGGACCCAGGCCAAGGAAGGCTTTGTGAGGCGGAGAGACGTAGGCATTTGCACTCACCCTGGGGAATTTCTTCAGCATTTATGGGATTTCAAAACCAACATGGAGGGAGCGAGACTGAGGGCTTCCAAAGGTGCTGACTCACACAAGCAGGAAGGTCCAAGGTGCTGGGACAGCCTGGACAGGAGGCCCGAGCCATAGGGGCTGGGTGTAAGGCCAATGGTGACATTTACAAGCCGTGTGCCCCAATCTGAGACTTGGTTTCCTCATCTGAGAGTGGGAACCGGACAGATTCTGCTTCCCAGGGCCGCAGGGGCATTGGATGGGATCATACTCCCACTCCGGAGCCAAACCCTGGGAATCCCGGCTCTGCCTCTAGCCAGCTGGTGACTTGGGCAGGCCATACAGCCCATCCTGTGCTCAGTTTCCCCATCTATAAAATGGGCATGACAAGAATCCCTGCTTCCTAGGGTTTCTCTTTAACGAGGTAACGCAGAAAAACTCTAAGTGCCGCATGGAGTCTGTGGCGAACACAACGCTGATACTACATTATCCTGCCCTCTGTGGAGACGGCTCAGCCTCGGTTCTGGCACACAGTAGGTGCTCATTCGGTCGCAGCTCCTTTTACTGCCTCTTCCTCAGGCCTGAGAACCCATCACAGCTGAAAGGAATGTTGGGCGGCCAAGCCAGGTGGTGCATAGTCTCCGTTTACACTTGAGAGGCAGCACTGGGGAGCCACAGGAGGTAAGAGGGCGCCATCAGAGCACCCTGCATGTTCCTCTGGCGCGGAAGCCTGGAGAGCCAGAGGGATGCAGGGCAGGGGACAGCTCTGGGCTGGCTGGGCGGCGGGATAAGGGCTCACCTTGGGTGATGGTAGGTAGGTAGAGGTGTGCGGAGTGGCCCAGGAGGCCTTGCAAAGGCCCACAGCAGCCCTGCCTATGGGGGGAGGGCGAGGAAGGCGCTGGAGGGCTGCCGCGTGTGGCAAGGCACCTGGGGGCTGCAGGGCTCAGGAGCGGAGCTGGGCAGCAGGAGGGGCGGCGGTCCAGAGGGATTCACCATGGCCTGGTCCTGTGCGAGCCGAGTTTGGAAGGCCCTTTGCAGCGGCTCTTCTTCTGGCTGCTCAGGGCAGAGGCTGGGGAGGAGCTCAGCCTCTGGAACTCCCGGGAATACTGGCACAGCTCCTGGCCTTGAATGAGGGCACTGCAGGCCACTGCGAGAGCCATGGCCGCACGGGGCCACTCTGTTAGGTGTCCCCAGCCTCAGCTGGGCTCATGGGGAGGTGGTAACATGGCAGCCCTGGGTGCAGACTCTGGCTCAGCCTTCCTGGGAGGACGCTGGCTTTGCTACTTTGCTGAGCCTGTGACCGGGGTTCTCCTTGCTGGTGCTCGGAGGGTGACACAACAGTGTCTGCCTGTCGGGCTGTCGTGAGGGCTCAGTGAGCCCACAGGAGCACAGGGCCAGGGGCCTGGCGATTGCACCACAACTGGCTCTTCTCATTGTTTCTAAGAGCCACCGGGACACAGAGTGGGGCGAAGGGTCTTCCACCAGGTCCAGTCCACAAGGTCCTGGGGAGCCCGAGAAGGGAGGCGCTCAGGAAGGTAAGGGAGAAGGCCAAGGGCCAATTTATTGGGAGCCCTGGGCAGATTCAGGTTTGATTATGGCCTAGGGAGGGGTGCCCTGTGTTTCTCCCCCCCTTCCCTGTCCCGCCCCTGGGAGGGCGCTCCCGCCTCCCCTCCCCAGTCTGGAGCACAGAGGCGCCGCAGCAGTTTAGCCAGGCCTTGAGCTTGGTAGAGGGTCAAATGGTCAGGGTTACTCTGGCTTCGTAGGGCTCATTTCCACCCAGACCTTCGCCCTCTCCTATAGCAAACGGGGCTTAACGTATCAGCTCCGCAGGCACTGGAAGCCAGGGAAATTCCTCACCCCAGCCTTGCCCCTCAACCCACCTGGCTTCCCAAGAGGTTCCACCCATGGCTGCTGGGGACGAAAAAAAAAAAAATCCTGACTATGTCAGCACAGAACCTTTATTCAGCAGCAGCCCTGACTTGCGGGCCCACCTCTTCCATGTTTGTGTGTTCAGCTGCATCATGGCAGGTCTAGTGGCTTGGGTGGGAAAGCATGCTGATGACCTTGGTGGCTGGAAGCCCTGGTGAAGCTTGGGTGGGGCTGGGGGTGTCAAGGCAATGGACTGGGGGGGAGGCAAGGTGTCTATAGTGGTCCCAGGGCAGCCAAGGCCATCTCAGAGGCAGCCGGTACAGGCGACATTCACGCACAGCTCACAGTCGTCATTATCAATGTTTCCTGGGCAGAGGAGAAAGTGGTCAGCTGAACCTGAACTTGAAACATCTGTGGTCCAGGGAGCTTCTGTCCAGGCAGCCAGAAAAGGCCTGCTGAGCAGAGGGCCTGAGGACGGTCCTGGTGTCTTTCTCACAGATTGTAGACACAAAACTTCAGAAGCTGAGCGAGTGGCTTGGGTGGGGGTCCCAGGTCCCCTCTTTCTAGTGGTGCCCGGGCAAGTCACTTACCCTCTGAGTTTTCTTGTCTGTCGAATGAGATGATCAGCCTGACTGGGTGGTTGTGAGGACAGACGCAGTCCGGGGGACTGACACAGGGCCTGGCCCTTAGCTGCTCAATAACTGCTGGTCAGCAGCTACCTTCTCCTGGCCAGATGTTTCATCCCTCCCCTGGCGCTCCCCTTTGGAAGCCTTTCGGATGCTGTGTGCCCCCCAGATGTGCACTGACTCTCTGTGTCCCTGCTGTGCTTTCCCTGACCTGCTGCCTTGTGTCACCCTAAGGGTCCTCTCCCGCATGGCTCCCAGCTTGAGAGTCTGGGGAGCAGCATGACCAGCTGGTCCCAGGCTCCTGGGACTGAAGGGGTTCCTGGCCTGCTGGACACTCAGTGCCCAAACCAGGACCCAGGGGCTGGGCTTTTTGAATCTCTCTGTCCTGGGCCTTTGGATGCTTATTAGGAGCAGCATGACGTAGAGGAGAGACAGGATGAGAAGCAGGATACTCCCCGGGGGCAGGGGTACTCACTCAGGGCCTGAAGGATGCTGGCGGCTTCCTGGGACCTGCAGATGGGCTGGAGGTCCTGCGGCAGGGCCGGATGGTAGCAGACAGAAGGGAGGGTGTGCTGGGCCTGCAGGCGGGGGCTGGGCACCCACTTCTCTTCCAGCTTACTCAGCTTCTTCACTGATTCCAGCTGGACCTGGAAGCCTTGGTACTGGGGACCAGAAGGAAAGGAGATGGAGGACATCAGTCCTGGCCAGGGGGTGGGCCCTGCCGGGAGACCAGGGTCCAAACACAGCAAAGCCTTTCCTGTGTTCACGGCAAATCCAGGCCACCCTGGAAGGACAGGCTTGCAGCGGGAGGTGGCGTCTGGCACTTTGCACCCACTGCACCTCCTGGGAACTGGAGAATGAGGTTGCACAGGCTGCGCAGCAGCGCCTCCAGGCTTAGGCTGCGGAGACCTGCAGACCCTTGGTTCGGATCCCAGGTCTTCCGGACCAGCTGCCGTCTTGCTCCCTCTGAGCCTCAGCTGACGAATGGAGATAATTATGCCCCCTTCCTCCTGGGTGCCTGGTATCCAGGGCACACTCAATAACTGGGTGACCTCTAAGCTGACGTGCAAATGTGGCAACCCAAGCTGGCCAGGCTCGGAGACCAGGACTGCAGGGGGAGGCTGGCTATCTCGCACCCTCCCATTCTTAGGCGGCCCAGAGTCAGGAATGTGACACCCAGGACCCCTGTGGCACCCTGCCACACCCAGGTAGACTCCTTCCAGCTTCACAGGCACCAGAAAGGACCCCTGGAGCCCTTGCTGTCTTCTCCCTGAGCATTTGCATGTGCCAAGCTCTCTGCCTGCAGCAGCCAACCTCTTCCTGCTTCTGACGCAATGCCAGCTCAAGAGTCACCTGCCAGGGACACTTTTTCTGGCGACTATCCTCACTCCATCCCTCCACAGATGAATAGAGACAGCAGTGGGAACATCAAAGGGGTCCCCTCCCATCTTGACTTCTTCAGGGCAAGGACCGTGTCTTGTTTCACACTCTGACCTCTGACCAGGACCGACCTTTGAGAGCAATGCTGAATAACAGCATTTTATTATCATCACCATCATCATCACCCTCAGCATTCCATCTGCCTCCACCCACCAGCTGTCTTGGTTCCAAGCTGTGATTGAGTGTGGGCTCAGCCCTGGGCCCCGTGCGCCCCTGTATTCCATGAAGATCCTAGCATCCCCTCTCCATCCCAGCCTCCCACTGTGGGGACATCCAGGCAAGGGGCAGGCTGGCCTGAGGGACTCACCTGGATGTAGACCGACTGTGTGCTCTGCAGCAGCACCAGGACCACCACAGCCACCCTGGACAGGACCCCTGACACCGAGCTGCCACCCATCTTGCTTTCTCTGTATCCCACCCCTGCCGTCCACCCACTCCCACCCGCCCCTCTGGTCAGCAGCTCCTTATAGCCTGGCTCCGGTACCCTGTCACTCATTAACTGGCCAGCTGGGGTGGGGCTGCCAGCCGGTTGGCTCTCAGACAAACCCAGAGCCCATTCCCAGGAGGGAGCTTGAGGGGCAGGGCAGGGAGGCCCAGAGCACGTGGGAACTTTGATAGAGTGTCGAGCACCTGCTGTGTGCGGGCTCCGGGGGAGGGCCCTTCCTCTACTCCCCAAGAAGCTGTTTGAGCAGAATGAGGGGAAGACCATTTTACAGACAGGGAAAGTGAGGCTTGAGAAGTAAAATGTCTTGCCCTTGGGTACTGTGTGAGTCAGTGGCAGAGCAGAAGCTCAGTACCTTTGACCCATGTCAGCACGTGGATCTCTGTGCGTGAGATACTGACAGGTTGGCCCAGGGCAGATGAAGATCTCACCCCAGGGCGCTGCACGTTCTAAACCCCTGTCTCTCCCTGCCCTCTCCCTCCTCCACCATTCTATTTAAGGAACATCCTATTGAGTAGTCCCTGCCCAGGCCGTCAACCTGCCTTAGCCTGCCTGGGCACCTCAGACCATGTTTGCTCCATCATACCCATCATATCCATCCATTACCCATCTCACCTGTCAGAGTCTTCCGGAAACCAAACGCAGCCTGGAGGAAAGAGCCTGGCTATGGAGACAGATTGCCTTGGGTTCAAATCCCTTCCTGACAAGTCACATCAACTCTGCTAGACTCAGTTTCCCCTTCCATCAAATGGGTATGATGATTGAGCCCACCGTGGGCAGTTGCTATGAGGGGGATGGTGCCAGGCCTGCCGGAGCACACCCTCGCCGCCTGGGTAACACAGGCCACAGCAGGAGCCCTAAGCTCACAGTTGCCTTCTAGGCAATGCACAACCCACCACCTCCATGGTTGAAGGCTGGGTCAGGGGAAGAGGGCAAAGTCCACAGAGCATTATCACCAGGTAGCTATAAACAATGCCCGTGCCAGGGTTTGGCTATTTTTGGCATGGAGCATGGCAAGTGGTAGGCACCTCAGGCATGACACTGAATCGAAGCCCAGATAGCCCATCTAGGTACGTCGGGCCCACTCTCAACCCGTGGCTAAAATCTGATGCCACTGAGCTCCCAGGACCAAACCTACTGGCACTTGCCTAACCCCATATCATGCTTTTACAGATGCATTCCATCCACCTGCCCAAATGCCCACCTCCCCTTTTCTTATCTTGCATTGAAAGAAAATGCATGGAAAAAAGCTTGAGTAAGCGTTGATTTTTTTTATGTCTTGCTTTGAATCCAGACTTCAGCCTTCATTCTTTAGAGTATGAAGACATTAATGGACTCCTACTTGCTACCTCGCCTGCAGAGGACGTGACCTCATAGTGACAGCCCTCACATGTTGGCCACGCACTGTGTGCAGCGTGCAGTGCGGGTTCATGGGCATCTTCCCATTTGGCCCTATAGGGTAGATGTAATGGTGGCTCTATTTTATGGATGAGTAATCCAAAGTGTGACGAGGTCACGCTCCATGACGCTAAGAAGGGAGAACAGTTGTTTTCTTGGGAATTCGTGCTTCTCTTCAATGTATGGTATTGCAGAAAAAGGAACATGGCCTTGGAGGCAAGAAGATCTGGGTTCAAACCCAGGCTCCAGCTTCTCAGCTATGTGATCTTTGGTACATTTCTTAGCTTCTCCTGCCCTATGTTTCTTTATCAGTAAATAGAGGAAAAAATGAACAATCCCTTAGTAGCCATTGTGAGGACAACACTGAACAATCCTATCCCGAGGTGCCCCTGACTCTCCCTGCCCTTGAGCCCACCATCCCCAGCGTAGACCTGGGGGGCCAGGCAGTGAGTGGTTTCCCTGCCTCTCCTGTAAGGCCTTCTCCACAGAGGCTCCCCAACAAGCCCCATGTCTGAACCTAGACCAGGAAGAGTTGTGATCTTAGACTTGTGGTGTCTAAACTCCCTGCTGCACCATCTCTCTTCTCTCCAGAACTGGGCTTGACCAAGCATATGGCTTTAGGAGAGTGACCCACCTCTGTGACCTCAGGTTGCCATTTGTAAGAAGTGTCCAGTATACAGCTTGTGGGATATCATGAGGTTTTATCCCACCAGAGCAAGCTCAGTCCCATTGGCACTAAACCAAGAAATAAGGAACACACCTGTAGGGTTTGGAGACCCCATGACCTCCCTCCGCTACCTTCTTGTCCCTCCAGTGGGTACCCATCAAGCGTAATTCTTCCCCTGGGAACAAGGTGTGGCTTCTTTATCTGCCTGACATGACTCAAATTCATATTTCCACCCAGCTCCTCCTAATCTCTTTATGAATGACCCCCCATCCATCAAAACCAACTCAGCACAGACGTAAATCCATGTGCCACCCCCACTCGGGGTGGCATCAAAATGGGGACATTTTAAGATCACTTCCTGCTTTAAGGACGTGGGAAATAACTGTGAAGCCAATCTGAAATGAACTCTGGTTTCTGGGTGGAAGCCTCAAACGCGGAAGGCAGTGTGGGTGAATGTTGGCATGGGTGTTTGGGCTGCTCTCTTCTCCATACTGCATTCCCTGCCCAGTGCTCATCTACAGCACCCAGAGCCCAGGACTTTCCCTGCCCAAGTTGACCATTTTCCCAGCAGCATTTGTCACAGATGACCACCCCATCTGTCTTGGACTAATTTCTTCACTTGACTTCTAGGATACACGCTGTCCAGATTTTCTCCCAACCTCATTGCCTTGATTTCTCAGTTTCTTTTGTTGATTTTTCCTTTTCTTCTTGGCTTTGCTTTAACTCTTAGACCACCCAGGGGTTCCAGGGCTCAGCCTTGGACTACTTTCTTCTGTCTATAGTCACCCATTGGTGATCTTATCCAGCCTTAAGGACGTTGGTGCCATTGGCATCCTGTTTACTCCCTTGCCTGACCACCCCCTGTGTTCTTCACTCTTATCTACCTTCTCAGCATCTCCTGTAGCAGTTGATGGTGCTAGTGCTCACCCAGTTGTTCAGGCCAAAAATCTGGGAGTCATCCTCGATAACTCTCTTTTATTTACCAAATTAAATTCATTAGAAAATTCAGTTGGCTTTACTTTTAAAATACAAGACTCTAACTATGTCTCACCATCACCATTGCTACCCCCAGGGTCCAAGCTATCATCACTGACCATTGTTCTTATGGATAAATGAAACAGCCTTGAAATCACTAGGATTCTCCGGAGAAACAGAAAGAACAGGGTAAATATCCATCCATCCATTTTATTTTATCATCTATGTTTATTTTGAGGAATTTGCTCCTTTGATTATTGGGTTTGGCAAGTTTGAAATCTGCACGGTGGGTTGGCAGGCTGGAAATTCACAGAAGAGGTGACACTGCAGTTTAAGTCTGAAATTGCAGAACAAGTCAGCAGGTAGGACACTCAGCAGGACTTCTTGAGGCAATCTTGAGGAAGAATTACTTCTTCTGGAAGCCTTAGTTTTTGCTCTTAGGGCCTTCAACTGATTGGATGCAGTCCATCCTTGTCATTCACTTCAATCTACTGATGATAAATTTTCATCACATCTTAAACAAAATATCATCACAGCAACACCCAGACTGATATTTAATCAAATAACTGGGCACCATAGCCCGACCAAGAGAGATTTCCAAACAGATCTCTCTGTATCTGTTCTTGCTCCACACAGTGACTAAAAAGACCCTAACTCAAGTAAAAACTCAAGTAAAAATCAAAGTCAGATCTGCTCAAAAATAATGACTTCCCAGGTAATTCAGACTAAAATCCAGAGTCTTAAACTCTGCCCTTCCCTCTGCTTTTCTGACACACACGTTTCTTGCTATCGCCAAACATGCTAAAGATCGCCTACTCCAAGGTCTTTGCTTGTCACTGATTGTTTATGTGGCTCATCCCCTCACTTCATCCAGACTGTTCCTCAAAAGCCACTTTCCCAAAGATATTCCCAACCATCCTACCACAGAGAGGTTTCTTATCACTAGTTCCTTGTTTTCCTATGACACCTCTTATCTATACACAGTTCCTTTCTTGCATTTCTGTTCCTAATAGGATGTGAGCTCCATTAGAGAAAGGAAATTGTCTATTTTGTTCTCCCAAAACAACACCTGGCACACAAAATTGGTGCTAAACAAATATTTGATGAATTAAATAAACAAACATGATTCAGCTCCCTACCCCGTCAACTGCTAGATGTTTGGTTTTAGACCATTTTCTACTTCTCTGAACTTCACTCATCTCATCCAGCATCTTCCCACATGTAAGGGAACTGGCACATAGCAGGTGATCAAAAAAAGTTATTGTTAAATAAATATTGTTAACTATGAAAAATATTATTTTCATAGTTGTGAATATATTTATCAGGAAGTGGAATCCTTAAGGGCAGAAACAAGTCAAGGATGTTGATTGTCACCACTCTTATTTAACTTAGCACTAGAGCCAGAGCTATCAGACACACACAGCGAATAAAGGGAATCCAAGACAGAACAGAAGTGAAGCATCACTATTTACAGACAATATGATTATGTATAGAAAATTCTAAAGATTCCATCAAAAAGTTATTAATTAGAAACAATAAAGGAATACAGTAAAGTGGTACGTCACAAAATCAGCATATGAAAATCCATAGCCTTTATATACAAACAATGCAAGAAGCAAAAGAAATTAAGAAAATTATGCCATTTATAATTGCTTCAAAAGGGATGAAACACTTTGGAATCAACCTCACAAAGGAGGTTAAAAGACCTGAACAAGAACTACAGGATGTCACTAGAGGACTTTGTGGCAACATAAGGCAAAGGAAGGACATCCCAGGCTTGTGGAAGGGACACTCAATATAATCAAAATGTTGCTTTCACCTAAAATGACATACAAATTTAACACAATACTCACCAAAATGCCAGCAATGTTTTTTGAAGAAACTGAATAAAGACATTGAAATCTATATGAATTCACAAAAGGCCTCAAATTGCAAAAGCAACCTTGAGAAAAAAGGAGAGAAAGGGGGGTAGTACGTTAGTGGACTTCAAGGTTTACCATAAAGCAACAGTATTAAAAACAATATGGTATTGGGCTTCCCTGGTGGTGCAACAGGTTAAGCGCAACACTGTGGAGCTGTTGGCAGCTGTGGCGCGAGTTCGATGCCCGGCCATGGAGATTCCTACATGGCACAGCAGACCTCTCCATCCTTGCCCGCTGCTCCCCTCAGCAGTGTATTTCCGTCGCTCTGCCTGTTCTGCTCCCCACTCTGTCTCTGGTGAACTCTCTCACCACCCCACGCCTCTGGCCTGCACCCCAGCTTGTATGCAAAAATAAAATAAATCTTAAAAACAAAAACAAAAACAATATGGTATTGGCACAAAAAATGGTACATGGACCAATGGAACAGAATTTAATGCCCTCAAATAAAACCATGTACACACCAGCACC
This sequence comes from Scalopus aquaticus, assembly GCA_004024925.1. Classification (NCBI taxonomy): domain Eukaryota; kingdom Metazoa; phylum Chordata; class Mammalia; order Eulipotyphla; family Talpidae; genus Scalopus; species Scalopus aquaticus. Next base: position 109,022 of record PVIJ01002081.1, read on the forward strand.
TAATTAATAAAGCAGCTATGACCACAATGGGGAAAAGATAGTCTCTTTAACAAACCATGCTGGGAAAGTTGGAAAGACACACATGAAAAAATGAAGTTGGATTACTCGCTAACACCACACAAAAATATACTCTGAATGCATCAAAGATTTAGATACAAGACCTGAAACAATAATATACATGGAAGTAAACCCTGGTGATATGTTCCATGATATCAAAAACCAAGATATTTTTGGTGACTCAACACCTACGGCAAGGGAATTAAAAAAACAAACAAACAACTGGGATGACCGCAAGTTAAAAAGCTTCCTTCCTCAAGTTAAAAAGAAAATACAAGATGATTAAGTAGACATCCTATTGAATGGGAGAAAATATTTATACAACATATAACTGATAGGGGATACATACCCAAGATTTACCAAAAAACTCATACAGTTTAACAATAAAAAACCCAGTTAACAAAAGGGCAGCCTATGTGAACACACAAGTCATTGAAGAAGATATCCAGAAGGCAAAAAGACATATGAAAAATTGTTCATTGTTACTTCTGTGAGAGAGATGAACTTTAAAACTACATGAGATACCATCTCACATCTATGAGAATGGCACATATTAAAAAGACCCCAACAAATGTTGGAGAGTATGTGGAGGAAAAGGAACCCCATTACGCTATCAGTGAATGTAAAGTGGCACAATAGTTATGGAAAACAATCTGGATTTACCTTAAAAAACCAAAAATAGAAATACCATAGAACTCAGCAAACCCACAGAACATGAAACCATCAAAAAATTCCACATGTTCCACAATGTTCATAGCAGCATTACTTACAATAGCTAGGACCTGGATGCAGCCTAAATGTCCATCAACAGAAGACTGGGTCAAGATGTATGTGCACACACACTATGGAATATTATATAGCCATAATAAAGGATACAATGCAGTCATTTTCAACAAAATGGAAGGAATTTCAGAGAATTCTATCCGGCAAATAAACTCAGAACAATAAAAACAAATCCTGGGCGTTTACATAGCAGACAATTTGATAACATGAAAACACTTTCAAAAGCCAGTGGACATGTGGAGGAAAAGGAACCCTATTACACTGTTGGTGACTGAGATTAAGAAGGAGGGAGGGGAAGAGATAAGGGGACAGAAGGGATGGTGATAGGAGGAAATATTTTAAAGATACTAACAAACAATTTATTAGAAATAGAAATGGAATCCTTTTTGTATCTTATGTGTGTAATCAGTCAAACATTGATTAAATTAGCACATATTTACTGATGGTCTATTATGTACCATGCATCACTATAGGCACAAAAGCTACAGTGAGCAGCAAACATGTAAAGTCATTGCCCATGGAGTAGGAAGGGGGTTGGGGGTGAGGTGGGGGGTGGGGTGGGAAACAGAAGGGGAGAATGGGTTGGACTTTAGAGATTCGTCTAAGTCAGAACCACAGGACTTTCTATTCCCTTGGATATGAAGAGCAAATGATGAGGGGAGTCAAAGCCACCTCTAAGGTTGTCTCATTTGCCAAAATGGGAAACAGGAAGGAGTCATCAGCCAAGGGTGCCAAGTGCTCAGTTTGCAGGTATGAAGCTGGAGATGCCTGTTTGACATCTGAGTGGAGACGTGGGCCACAGATAAGCCTGCTGTGGCAACGACAGCGTGTCTGCTATCTCCAGTCCTGGAGCCAGACTGAGGGAATGGCTAGATGGGGAGACCCAGGACTGAGCAGTGACAGGGCACTGCAGAGCAGAACGAACCAGCAAAGCAGTTGGAGAAGAAGCAGAGGGTGGTGACCAAGAAGAGGGCTCTGCCCTTGAGTTCAAATTAAGAAAGTTTCAGGAACAAGAATATGTCCTTCTGGGTCAAAAGCTATGATTAACTCTGGGAAGATGAAGACTGACAACTGCCTCTGGATTTGGCAACAATGGAAGTTCATAGTGACCTTGACAAGGTCGAGGGAAGGTGTGGATGAAAACTTGATAAGCAGGAGCAAGAGAAGTGAGAGGACACGAAGTGGACCCAGTGAAAATGGAGGTCTGGGTCAGGAGCCAGAACTCTTAACTTCACTTTTAATTAAAGGGTAAAAGGGATAGATGACAAACTTCAAAAAAGATCAGCAGATTGGATTCAACACACAAGCAGAGTTGATCTAGAAGACTCTGTATGGGGAGTCACGTTTATGTTCTCAGCCTCTGTGTCTATGGACTGGGGGCTGGGTAATGTGTTTAACACAAATAACACTGGTCAACAAATTTTTACAAAAGCATGTCACTGAAACAAAATTAGTCATTTCCTATCAGTTTGCATGTGCTCAACACGAATATGACAGTCAAATTCTAATTTTGGCTCTAGTTTTTTTTGAATCTGCAATAAATGGATGTTTACATCACGAAATGCACGCCAATAGTAATAGGCCCACGGTTAATACCTGTAAAAAATCAAGTCATAGACTACTTCTTAGATTTCTTCACTTGTCTCGTCTCTGTACAGCTGTTCAGGAGCATCTCTGGGGAGTGTCCAGTAGTAGTCAACAGCACTATAGTGACCATTTTCCCTGGTATCTTTGTTCCATTGATGCAATATCTTGATGAAAATGTTTGCCATGTTCATCACTAGCCATACCACAGTTTTCAGGGAAGAAATCCAGATGGGAATGAAGGAAGTGGATCTTTAGAGACATATTGCAGCCAAATTTCTGATACTGCATTGGTATGTCTTCTACTAGTTCCTTGTAGTTTTGTGCCCTAACATTCCCAAGAAAGTTTGTAGACACTAAGTGAAAAGCATTCCATGCTTGTTTCGCATCACCCTGCAGCAAGTTGTTGAATCGGTCATGTCAATACAGACGGAATGTTTGGGTAGACTATTCTCAACTTCTTTTGCTTCGTTATTCCTCCAGAAAGAGGAGGAACCAAGCAGAAATAACAGTCTTTTACGTGGTTGCTTGGCTCTCTCCACACCATGGGGACTGCAAACGGCATTGATGGTCTTTTGCCATTTAACCACTGTGAAAGCTGTGTTGTACATGTAGCATAGCATATATGCGGGGCCCAAGGCTTGTCTTGGTCACCAACCTCGCATCCAAAGTAAAGATGATAAGCCTTCTTCACTTGAGAAGTGATACTTTTCTTCTGGTTGGCAAATGTCACTTCCCCACAAATAGAGGAGAAATTGTCTACGCTATTAACGCACTTTCAAGGCATTACTGTATTGTGCCTAAATGGATAAAATAATAACAGTTCTATGGAACAGTAGCTTCAACTGTCTCACACAAAGTCTGAACTATTTTCAATGCTCAAACTTTCTGACAGGGCTTTTTATAGTGCACTGCTGATGTCAGCTTACTTCAGCAGCCACCTGGCAGTAGTATTGCATTGCATCAGAAAATGATGCAATCAACTCTGGATGATGTGTGCATGATGGTATTATGCAATGCAATGCAATATTATATCATTCTAGGCTGATTTAGATTTAGGATGTTGCAGTCCTACTGGATAAATTTACACAGTGAAACATATAAAATTAATTACATTAAATAGCTTCAAAATGAGCACTAATAAAAAGATTTCAGGGTTATATTCATGTTCAGCACACCAAGATACTACAGATTAGGGCCTTTTTAAGTCAGTAACGAGCTCACTGTTGACCAGTGTAAGTGAAGCATGGCTGACCCCTGGTGGTGGGCAGGGAGCACTGCATGCAGAGAAAGCCTAATTGTCCTCGTTCCTAAGGACGGCTCCTCTCTCTGAGGCTCCCTTGAGAATTAGTGGTTGAGGAGACCTTTTCATGCTCTGATTTGAGGGACAATTGAAAGCTTCTCTCTGTCCCCACATCTATGCCTCCAGGGGTGTCAGTGCTCTGCCAGCGTAACCCTGTGGTGTCACTGGTGTTGCTTCTTGGGGGTGCTACGTGGGTAAAAGTGTGTGGTCACTAGCAAAAATCCTTGCTTCTTGGCTGATGCCTGAGCCGTGGAGCCTCCAGATAGTGGACACTGAGGTGAACAATGAGGCTGAACTTGGGAGAAGGAGGACAAAGTTCAGGCGACAGGAGGAATCTGGCATTGGAATCAGGCTTGGGGGGCAGCCCAGGCAATGGGAGAACAACAGAGAGGACGGTCCGGGGACCGGGTGCCTGAGAGCAGGTGGTGTGTCCTGACCCAGCTTCCCCTGGCATCTCTGCCTTCCTCCTGCTGCACAGGTGTGCCGTGTGAGTGTGTGTGTGTGTGTGTGTGTGTGTGTGTGTGCACGTGCAGCTGCATCCATGTGTATGTGTGTATACACCCAAATGCTTGTGAGCACATGTATGAGAACATGTGTATGTGTGTGCTTTTTGTGTTTGTGTGTGTGAATATGAGCCTGTGTCTGGAAGAGCACACTCATATGTGTGGTGAGCATGCCTGTGTCCATGCATGTGTGAGATTGGTGTGTGGGACCGTGTGCATGTACATCTGTGCCTCTTGGGTCTTTGTGTCTATATGTGAAACAGTGTGAGTCTGTGTGCATGAGTGTGTACGTGTGTGGGTGACACGTTTGGGTGTTCATGTGTATGCTTGTGCTAGAATGTGTGGGGGAGCGTGTGCATGTGGGTGTGCTTTCAATGTTTGTGTGTATCTGTATGTGTGTGAGTGTGTGTAAGCGTGTGTGGGATGTGAGGACACATGTGAGCGGTCTGTGAGCGCAGGTGTCGTTGTGCCTTTTGTGTCTGTGTGAGTGAGCGTCGGTGAGGGTGCGTGAGTGTGTGCTGGGTGCAGGGAGGGCGGCCTCTCGTGTGGCTGTGGAGAGTGACTGAGAGGCGGCAGGGCCTGTGTGATGCCAGGGCCTGTGGTTTGGGGCCGGGGTGGGGAGGGATGAGGTGAGAGCTGGGAGGCAGGCCTGGTGCAGGAGGGCCAGGAAGGCCCCAGCGCATGGCAGCCAGATTGGAATGTTCTTCCACCTTCAGCTCCCCTGTCTCCCTGCGGCGCCATGCTGATGCTGTGGCTTTGAAGTCAGGCAGAGCCGAGGTTCACTCTCATGGGATTGCGGGCAAACCAGTCCCTTCTCTGAGCGTCAGTTCTCTAAACTGTGAGATGGAAGTAAAACATGTTGGCCGCAAAATGAGGATGATGCAGATGTTTTTTTGGGAGCTTCTGATGCACCTGCCCTGACCTAAGGGCTTATAAATACAAAAACACAGGAACCCTCCTCAGCGGTGCGACACCCTCACCTTTTACAGAGAAGACAGCATAGGCAGTGTCCTAAGTTGCCTGCAAGTGGCAGGTTCCCAAGCTAACGTGAGAAGCACCGGACCCCTGGGCTGTATCAGCTCTAAGTGGCTGTAAGCACTTGGGCACATCATAGACGCCTCAGCACATGTTCCCTGTCCCATCTACCCTCTGAGTGTCCCTTCAAAGGGCTAAAGGGAGGCCACTGAGGGAGAGACTGAGGCCTTTTCACAGCTCCATGAACACCAACCCACAGAAATACCTGATGTCCCAGAACCCTGTCTCTCAAGAATGACACTGATGTTGGTTCACATAACTACACTCCAGCAGCGTATTGTGAGCTTGTAACATGGTGCAGTTCTTCACTCAACAACAAACATTTATTGGACACCAGTGTTTGGAAATGGACAGGATGGTCTCTGTCCTCAAAAGGCTTAGGGCCTGTGGGGACGGGAGAGTCCATGCAGCAGGGCAGGGAGTTGGGGTGGGGACAGGCCCCTGGGAGGCACCGCCTGCATCCAGCTAGGACGTGGAGAGTGGTGTGGCTCCTCTGGCTCTTTGCGCACATCTCATGCCTGTCTCCCTGCCTTCAATGTCCTGCCCGAGCACACTTTCCTCAGGACCAGCTCAGGCCACGCCTCTTCCTACTTTCCTCTTCTGGGCCACTCCTGGAGCCTTTGCATTGCCTCCAAGGAACAAGCATCTCTACCTATATCATTTCTGGTTTTGGCACAAGGACCTGTGTGCACAGCTTGGCTGTGTCCAGGGCATGGCCTCAACCTCACCTTCCTCAGAGACCCAAGGGCCTTGATGGCCTGATGCAAGTCCGGAACACACTCATCTTTCCTGATGCCCAAGTCTGGGGTTCTTTGTTTGCAGCACCCAAGCTGAACTACCGAGGAAATCCTAACTGCTGAGTCAGGGGCCCCCTTTGCCAAGCAGGATTGAGTTTCATTAAGTGGGGATAAAATACAAATTCCCCACCGCATTCATGGGATTGATGTCCAAAGCGCAGCTGCCATTTATGTTTTAAAATTTGCAGTTGGGGATCATTGTGAAACTTGATTGCTCTGTCTTGGGGACTTCTTAAAGTCCAAGTCCACAATAAAGCCAATCAGACTACACCATCAAATGTCAAATAGGAGCTAATGAACCATTCACAGGCTGGGGAGAGAAATCAGGCAATCTCTTATTTCAGGATTATCCCTTCCAAATATTGAATCTGAACTGTAAGCAGAATTTGCTGTAATTGCATCCCCCTCCTTACGGGTGTGGGGGATCATTGGCATTCACTTCATGTCTCAGCTTTCTGGAGAGAGGCTTGACAAGCCGACCTGCTGCTTTCCAAAGGCGGACACCCTGGGGCATCCGTCTGAAAGGAGCAGGCAGAGTGTGCCCGGATTCTTCCCGCCTCTGAGACTGAGACTGTTGAGTTTGATGTTGGCTGGGTGTCCTAAGTGATTGCGTGACAACCTCTTCACAGGGCACTCTGCAGCCAGGGTGGGAGGGATCCCCTCATGAGCCCCACCAGGAGTTTGGATGTGGCTTCAGGAGGGAAGGTGAGCTCAGGGACAATGTAATGTGTCCAGTGTCTCTCTATCCATTGCATTAGAATCTGCAAAGATGAGCATCTTTGCAGCAACCCTGCAGGCTGATGCCCAAGTACAGTTGCTGTTTCCTGGTGTCCTTTTGAAACAACGGGCTGGGTGATTTGGGAAATAATAGAGGGGTTGCCTTTATTTCTACCAGGGGCAGTGCGATGATGCAGGATCATACATCATGATCTAGTGGGAATTGTCCCAGGGATGCAAAGATGGTTAACACCTGTCAATTAATCAATGTGACATGCCACATTAACAAAATGAATGGCAAAAATAATGACTGTCTCAATGAATGCAGAAAATATATTTGGTAAAATTCAACATCAATTTATAATAAAAGCTCTCAACAAAGTGGGCATAGAGGAAATGTAACTCAATATAAAAAAGGTCATATATGACAAGCTTATGGCTAACATCACACTCAATGGTGACTACTGAAAGCTTTTCTTCTAAAATCAGGAACAAGACAAGGATGCCCAATCACTACTTTTATTTAACTCAGTGCTGGACATCCAAGCATGAGCAATTATCCAGAAAAAGAAAAGGCATCCAAATTGGAAAGGAAGAATTAAAACTGTCATCTTTGCAGGTTATACTTTATATGTAGAAAACCCTAAAGGTTCCACCAAAAATCTGTTAGAACTAATCAACAAATTCAGTAAAGTTAAAGAGTGCAATAACATTCTGTTGTTTCTATTTACTCATAAAAAGTAACAAGAAGAAAAATTAAGAAAAAAATTCCATTTTTAATCGCATCAAAAGAATAAAATACCTAGAATTAATTTAACCAAGAAGGTGAAAAGTTTGTAGATTGAAAGCTCTGACATTGATGAAAAAAAATCGAGGAAGACACAAATAGGAAGATATTTCCTGCTTATAGATTGGAAGACTTAATATTGTTAAACTATCCATACTTCCCAAAACAATCTACAGATTTAATGCAATCCTCATCAAAATTTCAATGGAATTTTTTATAGAAAGAGGACAAGCAATCCTAAAATTTGCATGGAATCACAAAATACCCTGAATAGCCAAAGTAATCTTGAGAAAGAATAAAGCTGGAGGCATCATGCTCTCTATTTCAAACTATATTACAAAACTATAGTAATCAAAACAACTTGGTGTTGGCATAAAACAGATACAGAGATCAATGAAACTGAATAGAGAACCCAGAAATCAATCCATGAATATATGGCCAATAAATTTATAACAAAACAACCGAGAGTATGCACAGGGGAAAGGACAGTCTTCAATGGTGTTAAGAACACTGGACAGTCACATGTGAAAGAATGAAATGATACCACTTTATTACATTATTTACTAAAAAAAATCTCAAAATGGATCAAAGGTTTGACCATAAGACCTGAAGCCATAAAACTTTTAGGATATAATATAGGCAGTAACCACCTGGACATTGATCTTAGTGATAATTTTTTGGATTTGACACTAAAAGCAAAGTCAGCAAAAGGAAAATAAACAGATGGAACTATGTTTAACTAAAAAGCTTCTGCACAGCAAAGGAAACCATAAGCGAAATGACAAGGCAACATATAAGATGGGAGAAGGTACTCACAAATCATATATCTGATAAGGAGTTAATATCTGATATATATATATATACACACACACACACACACACATACACACATATATAATCTGATATATATATATACACACACATATATCTAAAGAAATTATATAACACAATGGCAAATTAAAAAAAAAACAAAGGGTTCAATTAAAACAGGCAGAGAATATGAATAGACATTTTTTAAAGAAGACATGCAAATGTTCACAGGCACACAGAAAGGTCTAAGTATCACCAATCATCAGGGAAGTAGCAATCAACACCACAGTAAGACATCACCTTACCATTGTCAAAATAGCTAGTATTAAAAAGACAAGAAATAACAGGGGCCTCCCTGGTGGCATAGGGGTTAAGATTCAGCATTATCAAGCGATTGCCAGCCACTGCAGCATGAGTTCGATCCCCGGCCAGTGAGTTGCTTACATGGCACAGCAGACCTCTTCTGTCTCGCAGCTGCTCCCCTCAGCAGTATATTTCAGTAGATCTGCCTGTTCTGCTCCTCACTCTGTCTCTAGTGAGCCCTCTCACCCTCCGCACCTCTGGATTACACCCCAATTCTTGTATGCATAAATTAATAAAAATAAAACTAAAAAAAAAAAGACAAGAAATAACAAAAGTGGGTGGAATGTGGAGAAAAGGGAACTTGCACACCCTTGGTGGGAGTGTAACTTGGTGCAGCCACTATAGAAAACAGGACAGAAGTTCCTCAAAAAAAATTTTAAAAAGCTATCGTATGCTCCAGCTAGTCTGCACATGGTGATTTTTCTGAAGAAAATGAAAACACTAATTCAAAAAGCTGTATGCCCTCCTGTTTGGTGACACGAGTTCGAAGCCTGGCCAGGGAGATTCCCACATGGCGCGGCAGACCTCTCCTGCCTCGCCCGCTGCTCCCTTCAGCAGTGTATTTCCATCCATCTGCCTGTTCTGCTCCCCACTCTGCCTCTGGTGAAGCCTCTCGCCATTCTACGCCTCTGGCCTGTACCCCAGCTTGGATGTATAAATAAATAAATCTTTAAAAAAAAACAAAAAACTCCACAAAAACTGAATGGTTCTTGATGATGAAATTTCAGGAAACTATAGAAATTGAAGACTCTGTCCCGACAGTGAGCAGACCAGTGGCGGCCAGGGGACTGGGAAGAGAGGGGCCGGTCCCAAAGGGGCTGAAGAAACTTGAGGAGAGAGGGACATGTTTCAGTGTGGGGTGGTTTCAAAACGAACTGAATCGTAGACCCTAGTTTTATATGTTATTTATACCCCAATCAAGCTGTCGAAAGTGAAATTCAGGTGTAAAGAGTGAGGGGCTTGGGAGCCAGTAGAGGCCCTGAGGGGCTTGAGTCAGGCACTCTCTGGATTGCAGTCTATTAAAAAATTATTAAAAAAATTAAATCTCCGATGAAGGCCAGGCCCTCTCCTAGGCACTTCATTTTGTTTTCTCAGGACCTGGATAGAGCTGTGCCAGCAAACGTCCCCCAAGAGGGCCCAGGTGGGGACAGCTGCCCATGGGCGGGGGTTGGGGGCTGGGGGAGTCCCTGCAGATCTCAATCCGGTTTTCTGCTTTACAAATGAGCTGTCCTGTCCCTTTTAAGAAGCAAGGTCCGTGGGGGTGTGTTCCTTAATCCCCTTCTGAAGGATGGGAAGGAGTTGAGGGAGTTCTGTGTTTTCTGTGGGGTCCTCAGTTGATCCTGACAACTTCCAAGCTCACAAATTAGGGGGGCAGGGCCCTGGGTTGTTTTTCTGCTCCAGGTGCCTGTTGATCATTTTCAAGCTCCCTTGGGGGCCTGAGGCTGCTTCCTGCGTTTTCCAGTTTTCCAGCTCATCTCCAGGTGAAGGAACTCAGCAGGCAGCAGACGGGGCTCAGCTGAGACCAGCGTCTGTTCCGATCTGGCGTCCTTGCCTTTCGTTCGCAAACCCAGGCAAAGATTTTTAATGCTGCTCAGAAATAGCTTGCGACAGAAATCACTAGATCCCAGCCTTCAGCTTCTTGGGGAAGAATCTCAAAACAGTTATGGTAAGTGAAAGAACTCTGTGCGTGTGTGTGTGTGTGTGCGCGCGTGCATGAGTGCATGCACATGTGTGAGTTTGTGCAAACTCAATGCCAGGGCCACTTGTTCTCAGACATGGGACCCCCTGTCTGGGCTTGGCCGTCCTTCAGGAAGGACGTGGTGAGCTAATGATAAGTCAGGCTCAGCCAGGACAGAGGTTGTGAGTCTCGAACTGCAATAGCTGACAGCGTAGACAACAGAAGGAACAGGCCTCAGAAGCCGGAGGGAATGAGGTGCTGATTGCCTGCCTGACTCCCAGAGTCCTTCATTTAATCCTGAGGACCACTGGCATCTTTGGCTGAATAATTCCTCATGGTGAGGGGCTTTTTGTGCCTTGTGGGATGTTAGCAGAATCCCTGGGCTCCACCTAGTAGATGCCAGTATCATCTCACCTCCCACCCAATTCACAACAATCGCAACTCTCCAGAAGTTGTCACCTGCCCCGGGGGCCTGAGATGAGACCCCCACTCCAACCCCCAGGTTGAGAGGCACCATAATAACTCCTTTGGGTCTCAGTTGTATCACCTGAGAAATGGCCATAGCTGTCTCCCCAAGAGCAGGAGACTGGACGAGACCTGCACTATCCAATATGGGCCACATGTGATGTGTGGCTGCTGACACACGAAATGTGCTCAGTCTTAATTAAGGGGAGTAGGGGGAGGGGAAGACATGGAGGAAGAAGAGGGGAGGAGGGGGAGGAGGGGAAGGAAAAGCCATTGGAGCAGAGGAAATAGTTAAGTCCTGAGGCCTTGGTAGGAGGGAACCTGTGTGTCTGAGATACACACAGTAGGCCAACACACACCACAGTAGGCCAAATTGTGGTATGCAGGAGCCTCACAGGCTTAGTGAACCTGGGTGAGGAGTGGGTCTCTATCCGAGCAGTGGGCTTTTAAGTCATGGGGTGACATGATCTGATTGACATTTTGAAAAGCACACACTTCGTTTTTGAGGTCTTATCTCTCCTCCCTAAGAGGTCACATAGGGCTCTCCATCAAATCAGGTGCCAGGAGTAAATACCAGTGAGTCAGGATTCTTGCCTTCTCTTCCATGGGGGCCAGGAGAGGATAAAAGGGAGTTGAGGGACTGCGGGATGAAGAACCCACGGAGGGAACTGCACTGAAGACTGGGTTTCCAACTTCTCCCAAAGAGGAATTCCTTACAGTTTCTCTCGCCAGTGCTTCCATTTAAAACCAATGAAAAAGAGGTGCTAGCCTGGCAGGAAGGAAAGGAAAACTGAGCTTCCTTTGGCTCTAGCCCATCGGAGCACCCCAGGCTGCTGGGCCAAGGGCGGGGGGAGAAGGCACGGCTTTCACATATATGCACATATTTGGAAAAGTCCTTGGTTGTTCTTTAGCTACATTCCAAGAAGCCAGCAATGCCTCCTCAGAGGGTGACCCCTGGGAGTCAAGACTGGTTTAGCATCTGTTGCACATTGCCGAAGGGTTTCTAGCAACTTTGGCAACATGGAATGTGTATAGAAGAGTTTGAGATCTTGAAAATCCATCTGGATACTGACCTGGGTAAATAAAACCAAGCACTTCTGCAGCTCTACACGTTAATTCAACCAGAAGTTTCATAACGGAGTTTAGCTACGAGCCTGACTCGTGCTCTGTGGACAGCCGTGGGGAACCATGGACCGAGAGTGTCTACTGGGAGGATAATGTCGAAGCAGCGGCAGGGGAAGTGCCTGGCAGTCACAACCCAGGGGGACATCAGCCGTTCATCTTCCTGCTTCCTATACAAAGAGGGAATTTGGTCCAGGCTTGCTTAGAAACTTTGCTCACCCTGGAATAGAGCTTGGGTGTCTCCAGGAACTCTGGGTCATCTTCGATCTCTCTAAGGCATATCCTGGGGGTAGCTTGATCCCATTTGCTGAGATCCATCCCTCTCTGACAGTTTCCCAAATACTAACTCCAGGCAAGTGCCAGAACTAATTTAAATTGTAAGGTACCCATGGAGAATTTGGAGAGTTCCTTGGTGTGGTAAAACCCACACCTCTGGTGTCAGAGGTAAACATAGTTTTCTTCCACATGCTTTCTTATCAGAGCACTTTGCACAGAGTCCCCCAGAAGACACCTTCATGCAGAGGTCAGAACAGTGTCACAGCTCACCCCCAGGCGGTCATCCAGTAGGGTTGCCATGACTGGATGAGAGCCAGGAGTCGTCCCTGGGGCCGCGCCCTCGGGCTCAGTGGGAAGGGAGAGGTCGGCATGCAGGTTGGCTCCTGGGAGCCTTTATCCGCAGAGCAATGGGGAGCCATTGTGGGGCTTTAAGCAGAGAGGACGTGATCATATTTGTGTTTTGAAAAGACACTGGCAGGAGAGTGGAGAATGGGTTGAAAGGAGGCAAGAATGGAAGTGGTGAAGATTAGTTCCAAGCGGTCCAAGCTTTTATAACAGTGAATGAAGGCAGATAGGATTTTATCCCATGTACTGTAAATCCTTATTTCTTTGTAGGCTTTAATATGTTTCAGGATCGTGCTTTGAAGAAAGCTCCTGATATGTTTTCCTTTCTTAAAGATTGATTTTTACTCCCTTGAAGCCCTTAAAAAGCTGGGCCAGGAAACGAGCTCATTGCCCTAGCAAAGAGGAGGAAGGGCTTCTTGCTAGCCCTAAATCTCAAAGTTGACTTTCTAAGTCCTCAAGACAATAGTCTAGAAGAGGAGTCAGCAAACCTCAGCATGTGGGTCAAGCCTGGTGGCTGCTTTTCCTTCACACTGATTGCCTGCTAAGGTTGTGCAGGCAACACTCTGTGCTAGCTCAGGAGTTTTCAGAACATTGCAAGAAAGAGTCTTTTAATTTATTTGTTTTTAAAGATTCGTGTAACTGGAAAGTGAGGGGGAGGGGAGATGGGTCCTCCGACACTGCCACGAGGATGTCCTCTGTGTCCCCTCCCCTTGGTGCTGGCTGCCGTGGCAGCCCCAGGTTTTCAGGGCCCTGGTATCTGGCTCTCCCGAGAGGGTCTCAGCCTTGCTTTCCTGGAATGTGGGGAACAGGGGGGCAGCCCCCAGCTCAGGGCTCATGACATTCTCAGAACTGTTCATAAGGCCCTCAGTATGGATATTTGTATCATTTCGTTTATCCTTTGAATTTATTTAATGTCTACATGGCACAAAATTCAAGAAGTTCAAAAAGACAAGGTTACCCCCACCCTGTTTCCCAGCTTCTCTTCCTCTAGTTCCCATTCCTTATGTGTGCAGGCAGGGAACATTCCTGCCCTCAGGGGGTGTCCCTCCTTAAAAGTCAAAGAGGAGGCGGTGCTCACTGCTACAGCTCCTCAGACTGTGCTGCTAAAATGTGTCCCTGGTTCAGACTGAAGCTACCTTCTCTTGAGCCACCTTCTACTCCATCAGCCTCTGAGGAGCCAGGGCAGTGGCTGGAAAGAAGAGTCGCCACGGCCAACAGAGGCATTGGTGCTTTGGGTTGTGTACTGGGAGATTGTGATTTGGGTGGCTGAATGCCCTCCCCAGGGCTGGTGTCCCATGAGAATGTCCCCGTACAGCACAGGACTGAAGACTGAGGCGAGCATGGTCAGGTGTGATGTCTGCTCAGCCCCTGGGAGCCAACAGCTCAGCTCCCTCTGCAGCCTTTCTTGGTTTTAACAAACGACTTTTCAAAACACCCTCGTTCTCTCCTCTTCAGTCCTATGCAGTAAGGGACATTTGAAATATGGAGATAACAGTTTTCATAAAATCCAGGCAAAGGGATCCTTTGACTCTTACACGACAGGAAACATAGATGGACTCTGGGCGCCAGCAATAAGTCATCTTCTGGGGGTGGGTGGGCTTGGGTGCATTCCACCAACTTGCTGGAGAAGTTGATTGACTGTTACAGTCAGAACAGCTGGCAGGTCAAAGCAATTATTATTTTTATGTCTGCTGAACTTACCTCTTTCCTCAGTTTCAATAGGACCGAGAATATGTGTTAGAAATGGATATCCTTGACCATCCTTTTGAGATCCTACACAGTATTTTAGCTCCAATGTATAATGAAATAAGAAATATTCAAGGTCATAAAGTTGGCATGCTGCTTTGTTTTATCTTTTATTAAGTGAATGTTTTCCTCTGCAATGAAGTGTTCCATTGCCAAAGACCATTTGGCTCTGTTTCCATGCCCCCATCAAATCTCCAGACTCTTGCTAACTCAGATCCTATTTGAATAAATCATGTGCATATTGGCATTCTGTGGGAACTGGGGTCACGACAAAAGCTGCCTGTTTTTTTCTTGGGTCAATCCTCCCAATACTTTTTAAATTCTTTCCTTATGGCTGCAAGCTATGGGCAGAGTATTGATAGCACAAAGGTTGCTGACTAGCAAGAGTGGGAAACAGGTCAGACACTGACCACAGTGGCATTCACCAGGCAAGCACCAGTGTCTAAACTCAGTCTTATTCAGGGACTGCTTGGACACTTTGGGTCTGGCAGGGTTGGCCAAATAGTGTTGGCGGTGGGTGGAAGATGGTTAAGAACTCAGGGACATGAGGATGACTGAGACATGGAGTATGCTACAATCCAGGATGGGAGATGGACATTAATTTGAGAGATACTTATTGTCTACCTACTATGTGCTAAGCATTAGGGATACAGAGATGATGAGGATTGTGGCCCTGTTTGCTTGAGGCCCACAGCTTGCTGGGGAGACAGACATCTGAATAGAGAACCATGTTACCAAATGAGCAGTGAGTCCCAACTGCTCTTGGGAAAATGGAAAGGGGCGTGCAGGAACAGAATTAGTTTCGCGGAGGAGGTGTCAGGAGCCTTGAAAGGTGAATAGGAATTTGTCAGCATGCGAGATGGTCAGGACTTGGGATTGGGGTGGCTGGGAGGGAAAAGCATAGAAGTCGGTACATTTGGGAACAATAACGATGATAACACTAGTAAACAGTTATAAGGCATCAGACTGTTCTTTGATTTCATAACTACCTTATGTGCAGATGAGATTGGGTCAACTTAACTGTGATGATAGCATTTGCTAGTTATTGGCAGAGCTGGGATTCAATCCCTGGCAGACAGCTCTGGAGTTTGAGCTCTTCACCCTCACTCTCTGTCACCTTGTGCTAAGAGCACATGTACTAAGGGGTGGAGGGAAGCCATGTAGATGCACCATGATGCTAGGGCTTGGCAGTGGAGAGCTTTGTTTGCCAGCCGGCGCAGCTGAGGCATCCCCCCTGTAGCAGTGAGGGATTCTGTGTAGGAGAGTTTGCAGCCAGATCTGTGCTTTGCAAAAATCACCTTGGCAGCTGTCGTGAAGAACTAGAGCAGAGGAACCTGGAGGTTGGCTTGCGGACACTACAGTTGTCCAGATCAGACCTGGCCAGGCCAGAAGTTTCGGAGCTGTAGGCTCGAAAGGAGGGGAAATATTTAAGAACAGTTTAAGGATAAGGAGAGAAACTGGATATGGGGCGGTGACAGGAGCTGTTGACAACTGATGCTCTCAGCTCGAGGGTATCTGCAGTGGCCAGCTCTGAATCGGTGCTCTGGGCTGCAGGGATGTGGGGATACATCCCCCACTGACACACTGCTGCACTCACTGGCTGTTCCTATGTGGATGGGTCATTCCATCAACTGCAGACCCCAGGCTGCCAGAATAACACGAGAAGCCACACTTGACTATGACACAGGGAGTCGGAGCCCAGATGCCCTACCGCGGGGGTCTAGACTGCCTTGCTGATGCAGGGTCTGGCAAATGCAGATCCCCTTTCACCCAAGTCCATGTTTACTCCTACCCAAGAAGGCAAACATTTAGCTCGCATTTCATAACTTCTGCACCAGGAACATTTTACATTTTCTGGCAGTACAGTTATTGCTTCGTTGTTTCGACCTCAACCTTCCATACTAATGCTCAGCCTCACCTTTGCATACTCAAGAGGCTCATTAAACCATCTTCCTCTTGGGCCTCCTTGGTGGCGCTGCGGTTAAGTGCTGTGCTGTGCTCTCAGCAGTGGCGACCCAAGTTCAATGCCCAGCTGGGGAGCTTCTCACATGGCCGCAGCAGACCTCTCCTGCCTCGCCTCGCCCGCTGCTCCCCTCACCAGTGTATTTCCGTCAATCTGCCTGTTCTGCTTCCCACTCTGTCTCTGGTGAACCCTCTTGCTGCCCCACACCTCTGGCCTGTACCCCAGCCTGTATGCATAAATAAATAAATCTTTAAAAAAATTTTTTTTCTCAAACAAAACAATAGTCTTTTCCCAAAGATGAATTTTGCTGCCACCCCTAGAATGCAGAAACAGCTGCAGGCATCTTTGAAAACTGCAACGTTTTCATTCCTCCCATGTATTAAGTATTGCAAAAAGGCCAAGAATGGAGACCATTACACTTATGTGCTGTCTCACTGAGGAAATATTTATTGAGGGAGAATTTCTACTTCTAGTAACAGAGGGTTAACTCCATTAAGACAATGAGAAAAGCTGGACATATCAAAAAATAGTTGTTGTATCTGAAAGTCAGCTCTCGTCCAGGCTGCAATACATTTCCAAACCCAGAAAAAACTTAGTTTCTACAAGTGAGTTAAAATGACCCAGGATTGCTAGTGGGTGATGCGAATTAGGGTTTTCAGGACACAAGGCCAGTCTGTTCTTGGGTCACACTTATGTGTAGGTAGCAGTCTTTTGAGAACCCTACCAGGTTTGTGGAGAGTCTCTAGCTGGACATCCCCTCTATGGCATTTTGGATTCTGAGCTTTTGCCCTCAATGCTATCAAAAGCAAAGTTCAAGTTTGCCAAGATTGAAAAAAAAAAAATGCCTTCGAGCATCACTAGTTTCAGTGCCGCATTTCCTTCCCTGGGTCCTGCTTTTCTTTTAGTGTAGACCTGATAATTTCTTACTTTTCTTGGTGGCTCTATAATGCTTTTAAGGTGTTTCTAGAACTACTTTACTCATTATTTTTGGTTTTTATAGAAAGAAGGATTGTTCAGCTAGCCTAGGTTGCTCTAGTGGAAAGAGAGTGTTGAATGAAAGAATTTTATTTTCCTTCCAAAAATTATATCAAGTGTCCTTATGGGGAAAATGAGCTTCAGAGAGACGATTTGAACTTGTTTTGTTTAGTTGTGTTTGTAAGTCTTAGCGGTGAATGAACATCCTATTACTAGAAAAGCAGAGAATAGCAATTGGATGCCCAGTTGAAAAAAAATCAGTGTGAATTTATGACCTTAAATATCTTTAAGCTTTATTGATATAAGTGACTACATAGTAGCAGACACACTTTTCCCATGAAGGAATCTGGGATTTTGGTCTCCAGTATCCTTCCCACTTAAAAAAGTAGGAAAAATCAGAATGACTCTGGAAAAATGTATTATTTTCCAGAAGCAAGGATAATTTCAACTATATTTAGACTAAAATGACTTCCACTGGCTCCAACTCAACAAGTTATGAGCATAAAGAACACAAATAATTATTGTGATTATAATATTTGGAATATGTTAAATACAGAGAAGTCCATTATTTGGACTAATGATACTCAAAAATGAAGTTAATAGAAATGTACAGAAAGTAATTAGTTGTAATACAAAAGATGATGGATATAATCAGATGTTCTTTTTTTTTTAAAAAAAGATTTATTTATTTATACATACAAGAGCTGAGGTATAGGCCAGAGGTGGGGGGGTGAGAGGACTCACCAGAGACACTGGTGAGAGATACACTGCTGAGGGGAGCAGCAGGCAAGGCAGGAGAGGTCTGCTGTGCCATGTGGGATTCTCCCTGGCTGGGGATCCACCTTGTGCTGCAGTGGCTGCGGATAGCTGCATAGGCTGAGACTTAATGCCTTGTGCCACCAGGGAGGCCCTAATCAGATGTTCTTAATTTTATTACTTTAAGCAGAAGAACCTTAATATTTAGATTACTAGAATATTAGTGTTATCTCAATATCAGTGCTGCAAATGCATGTTGGGTTATTGAACAAAGACATTTGGTGTTTTAATCTATGTAAGCATGAAAGAACAAACACAAATATATGAATGAGCTAAGAATGCTGGGAAAAATCAGAGTGGAACCAAGAGTAGAGGACTGTGAAACTGTGGGTCAAGCCGGTAAGGACTTAGCAATTGCACCGTGCCTGTGATTGTCCACAGGAAGAACCCAGTGAGTTTTATGATGAAAAATTAGGAAATAGGACGGCACAGCTTCCATGAATCATTTACATGTTCTTGCTAATCATGATGTGATTCTGACAAGACCCGATAACAATAACAAAGTAGGTCAGTAGATCATGCTGACAATAAATTAATTAAGCAATTCTGAACTTCTGAAACTTAAAGAGTACATCATATCTGCAAAGAGATGAAATGTCAAAAATCTAATTTTTACAAGAAATGAATCCCATCAATGTAATGAGTAACTTTTTTTTTTAAAAGATTTATTTATTTATGCATACAAGCTGGGGTGCAAGCCAGGGGTGTGGGATGGTGAAAGGGTTCACCAGAGACAGAGTGGGGAGCAGAACAGGCAGATCGATGGAAATACACTGGTGAGGGGAGCAGCGGGCAAGGCAGGAAAGGTCTGCTGCGCTATGAGGCAATCTCCTTGGCCAGGCATCGAACTCTAGCACAGCAGCTGCGGACAGCTCCACATCTCTGGGCTTAACCTGCTGCACCACCAGGGAGACCCCTAACATTTTATTCTAATGAAAACTAAGGCCAAAGATTGGAGGCTCAGGTTTGAATCTCCTTAGACTGTACAACCAGGTCCCCTATCTCAACAAAGAGCTCAAAGTTTGCTACTTCAGGTCTTGCAAATTTTGCTTTTCTGGGGCAACATTTGTTTTTACTTTTGAGTCTACTAAGATAACTACAACCCAATGAAGGTATAGACCAGCCAGATACAAAAGAAACATCTGCAATAGCAAAAATATTCCAGGTCTATGTTGTCCACATCAGGCACCAGCTCTATGCAACTGTTAAGAACTTGAAATCTGGTGAGTGGGAACTGGATTTTAAAATAATTAATTTAAATGTAAGTAGCCATGTGTGGCTACTGGCTACCGTATTGGACAAGACATATTTAGATACCACATTTAGTTAAATTACTACACTCTTTGGAGGTAACCCAGAAAAGGGGGGGTTATTTAAATTTAAATCAGTGATATTAGTATTTTTCAAAACCATTTCTAAAATATCAGTAATTATCAGAGTTTAGACACTGTGATTTTTGGGGGTATTAAAAATGTGGTGGTATTTAAGAAAATCTGATATGTGAACTACCATCTTAAACATTCAAAAGAGTGGTTCAAAAAGTCAGTAATCGGGTTCTTTTTTGGGTTTGTAGATTCTTAATTTGATAAACCAATCAGTGGTGATTGCATTTTGTTTAATTCATGTGTGACTGCAAAGGATGCTCCTAGTTTTAATGTTTAAAAGATGCTTAGTAGAATCATAAAATCAATAACCTGAATAGAAAACAAAGTTTGGGGAGTAATGTTCCTGCACAAGTTTTTTCCTTTGAATGTTCCTACACAGACTCCTTCTATTTTATGTTTCTAAATATAGATGTTTAGACTTTCCTCTCTTTACGGAAAGTCAGTCCATGGCTAGTGCGATTCCTCCCTGACCAGTTATGTTCATTGATTAGACATTTCTTCAGGCAGGGCCAATGTTTTTGAAGAGACAGTATTCTTTTATTTTCTCCACTTAGCCTCCTAAGTGTGTCCCTGGTGGACCACAGCTCTACCCACGTGGAGCTGATCCTGCCTGTAAGTTCTGAATACTCAGTTGCTATGGTCAAGACTACAGCTTTGCATGGGTTTCCAACCAGCAGGTTAGAGGAGAGTCTGGGTGAAGTGGGAGGACTTGAGCCTGTCGTGTAGGGTTGAATCCCAGCTCCCCCACCTAAATCTCTGTGACCCAGGGCAAATGATTCATACTTGGTAAAAAGAGCTACTACTCCTTTGTGGGTTCAGTTAGTATTTAAATAACCAGTCAATGTAAAGCACTTGGCATTATTATTGATTTCTCAAAAAATATCCAAATTCTATGTACTCAGAGAATCAACTCAAAGGGTCTGAATGGGTGTGGAGGTTGGGTTCCCTGGTACCTATGGCGGTGCTTGCCATTGAGAAGAGCACAAAGGCTTCACCTAGAGTAGTGGGGTGGGGGGCAGAGGCCAGGGTACCTATGCAGGAAGGGGTGGGCAGGAAATGCACAGAAGTTCTCTTCTGACAGCTTTTGTTTCTCTAAGAGGGAGCCCTCAGAGCAGATGCTGGCATTTGAGGACAGAAGATGAGCGGTGAAGGGAAGAGTGCAGAGGTAGCTGACCAGGGAATAATCCATGAACTAAATAGGAAACAGTGGTTTAGTGAACATTCCAATAAAGTAATTTGCTAACAGAATGGCGGAGTTGGTAGGCTGAGAGATGCTCTTGGCTGGAGAGCAGCTGGTATGTTAATTTGGGTAAGTCAGACAGGAAGGGCCATAAGAATGGTCTTTGTAAGGAGAGGTGGGATTTGAGCCTTCTTGGTGAAGTCACGTGAACTCACAGTGCCAGAAGAGGGCCTTGGATATACTTCCAGGTGGATGTCTTTAGCGGTGCTCCCAGCAGACTTGGGGCCTCTGGAGCACATTCTCACGCTTGAGAGATGCCTCCAAGTTCAAGTGTGTGTCATTTTTCTGACCATCCCCTATGTCCAAGCACAGGTGCCCCTTCCACGCCCCTGTGATCTTGACAGATCTGGCTGACCCTCTTTCCTCTGGCCCAGATGAAAAGTCTTTCTTTCCTGGGAGAAGGTGGGGGTGGCCACCAGCCATTTTCCTTGGTGCGGCTGCTTGTGGGAAAGGACCCTGTGCTGCCTCTGGCCTCCCTGCTGTTTTGTGACCTTGTTGGGGACATTTCATGGGGCTTGTATCTCTGAGGCATGTGTCCACTGTTTTCCTTGTGCCTCTGCCCCATCTGCATTGCCTTGCTTTTTGGTTATTTCTGCAATCTGCCAGGTCACTTTGACCTCAGGGTCTTAGCACTTGCTGTTCCCACATGACTCGTTCCTGTCCATTTCCAGGTATTTAGTCTCAGTGAGGCTTTCCCTGATACTGTAGTTAAAATTAGTACTCTCATCTCCTGGTGCTTTTTGTTTTCTTTTACTGTGTTGTTTTTTTAACTACTTCTCTCAGTTCCATCTCTGCTAGAAGGGAAGCTCCATGAGGGTCAAGCTTTGGAAAGTCTCTGCATGTTTTAAAAACAATGAGCTGCAATACCAAGGCACGTGACAGGCACTCAAAATTAATATAGTCATGGAATGAATGGATGAATGAGTGAAGTTAGTTGAGCTTGATTAGCTTTTGTGAAATGTAAGAATCTTTGGAACCCAATTATTGTCAATTAGTTTGCTAAAATCCAGAGTGTTAAAGCTGTTTTTAATGTTTGACATAATTAATGTTCCTTTTTGACAAGAACTTGTGTAATAGAAAAGGATCACATTTTTGTGAGATAAAAAGAAGCTGAAAAGAAATATTCTTTTAATTTAAATTGATGGAATAAGATTTCTTCCTTCTGTAGTCCTGTATTAGATTACAAATTACAAATTGTTTAAAGGGAAGAATCATAAATCTGACATTTGAGTCCCTGACACTGGACAGAGAGTGGCGTAAAAGAATTGTAGCCTGAGGGCGTGGTGACAAGTTTAAGCTTTCTGGTGGCAGGGGGACAGTTTGACTGAGGCCACCTCCAGTGGCCTGAGGACAAGACCACCCGTGTTACGGGATCGTGAGCGTCAGAGATGGAGAAGCTCAAAATCACCAGGGATGGGGGAGCAGGCTTGCATAAGCCCTGCTCCAGGATGGGCAAGGCCACTGCTGCTTTTCACCATCAGCCTTGAAGGAGTGGGGTGGCCCCTTTCACAAGTGGGGAAACTGAGACTCAAAGGTCATTCACCTGTAGAGAGTCGTCTAGTAACTGGAAGTCTGGGTTTGAACGCCATTGTGAGCATTTCCCAGGGATGCTTGTCTCTCGCCTGCATAGGCCAGGAAACAGCCCTAGGGAGGACTTGTCCTGTCAGAAGGAATAGAAACTCTGTGGTCTCATCCATGCCCTCAACCTCTCAGCCATTTTTCAGAACTTCCCATTCACCCAACTTCCAACATCGTCTTAACTTTTTATTGTTTTTCCTGGTTTCAAATGCAAAAATGCATAACAATTCAAACACTTGAGATGCACATTTCATAAATGTGAAAGCTCCCATGATGTTACGTCTAAAGAAAGCCACCATCACCAGCACCATAACTGCTTCTGTTGCTGGGAAGATACCAGAGCTCACTCCATGTGGTCTCTGGACATTGGCTTGGCTTTCACATTTGACTTCTCATCTTCCTGGTATAGCTGAGAGGTGGTGGTCCTTGTCTTCTTTCCCCATTGCTCCCCGTGTCCTGGACACACCAATTTAACATTTCTTATCCAATTCCCCCTCTCCCATCCAGTCCCAAGGAAGGGTATGATTTATCTCTTCTATTCTCTTTCCATCCCACAACAAAGGTTTAAATTCTGCATCCTCTCCCTTTGGAGTTTAAGAGACGCTTTTTCCCCCCTCTCCAATAGAACTTAATTCTTGCAAATTCAAAACTTCAGTCTTTAAAACTACTGTTCCTGACATGAGGTTCAATGTAGAAACCTATTTTAAGAAGTTGAAAAATGGAGCTTTAAATGCTTATTTTTGCATTCCTGATATAAAAGCCCTAATTATTCTTGCAGCAGCCAGGTGTTTCTTACAGGTAAGAAAATATGGAAAAGGAAGGACAAAGATGATCATGCCTAGATGTTATCATATGATAACATCACCATAGGACCTCGTCCTATGGTCACCACAGGACCTTTGCGCTGGCCCCTGGCTTGATCATTTCTCTCCTCCCCGTCACCACAGGACCTTTGCACTGGCCCCTGGCTTGATCATTTCTCTCCTCCTTCAGTTTGGTGATGCTCCAAAGCTTCCTGCAGACATCATCCCAATGTTCATTTCCTCAAGCCAGCTGACTCTGCCTGTCCTCCAGTTCCATGAGTTCTTGGCATCTTATGACTCCACTCTGTAACATTTATCACAGTTAAAATTTTACTTTTTCCCCATACTTTTATGATTAAATTCCCTTCTCACTGTTAGACTGTAGCTCTAAGAAGTAAGGACCAAATCTTCCTTTGCTTCCTGTTCATCCCCAGTGTCTACCAGAATGCCCGGCTCATAGTAGGCACTTGGTATAAGACGTGAACAACAAGGCCGCACAGGGCTTGCTTGTGCTCCATCCGTGGTGTGCTGGGCTGCTGCCTGTGTCCCACGGAGTTGCTGTGCACAGCCCTACTCTGCTTTCAGGGATGTCACAATAACTTGAAATCAACCAGTCCGGCAGTTTTTACACCATGAAAGTTGACAAACACTACAAACATTTGTCCCCCCACCCCCTCCAGTTTGTCATTTGATATTCATCAGCTCACCTCTGAGTACCAGTGATTTCTAAGATTTTTTTCTCCTTACTCTCTATACATTACTTCCACATTTTTTGATACAATGTCATGTAATTTTAATTATCCATGGTCAGTTTTTTGCTAAATTTTCCTCTAATTTGGAAACCCATGTGGACAGGTAATGTAAAGCCAGCAGGAACTGAAATGTGTCATATTGAAATGACTGCCATAATAGTAAATCTACAAGACTTGGCTGCGGATCGTTTTGCCAAAATGTGTTAGGATTTCAGGGATAAAAGGCAGCAGGCAGACTATAGTTTCCTTTCCTGAAAAAACTACAGATGCACCAGAGAAAACCCACTGATTTGGTGGCCGATTGATGACATGGGCCAGCTGTGGTCAGGGACACGGCATCTCAACCCAGCCTCTTTCCGCCTCGGAGGAGCTGAGCAGCCCTGGGAAGACACTGAGCTTCTCTGATTCTCCTTCCTCAAATGAATCCTGATAGTTCAACCATTCAATTTCAGACTTTGCTGAAGAAGACGTGGGTGAAATTGAGGAGGCAGAGGAGAAAAGCTGATGAGTTTGGGTCCCAGACCTCACAGTGGGGAGCAGTTGGCTCATTTTTTATCCACAAGGAAGTGTATTTTGTCTTTGGAGAGCAAGAGTCCATCTTGGGTATATGTGTTCACTTTTAATGACTTGTAGGTATTTTAGTGAATTCAAAGTATACGATTGAAAAAAGAGTTTGGGGGCATGGAGGTAGAGCAAAGGAGATTACAAACTAAAGAATTCACTACAGTTAGCTCTTGTAAAGGTGAGCTGTTCCACGGAGAAAATGGTTACCTGTCAGACGTGGTCACTGCCATCATTGTAGATTTCTTCCTGAATCTGTTTTTATGTTAGATTATCTGTGAGATATTGTAACCTTTGTTAATAATTGTTTCAGAGCAACATACCATAATAGTCTGCCTTTTGGGGGTCATATTAGATTCTGTAATGCTGACAAGGTATTTAGCTTGATAAATTTAGGGGAGAAGGCTCTAAGTTGCATAGGGAAGAGAGATCTAAAAGGCATCGTTGACATTTTAAATCATCCATCATTCTAAATGTATGTGATCTCTAAAAGGTTTTATATCATATTGCAAAGCACCTCTGGACGATGAATATTAGCTCATCAGAGCCATAGCATGCTTAAGGACACTTTAGAAAAGAATACGAATGACATACAAAGACCTCTCTCACTATCTTTATAATGCCTTGGTGGAAAGGAAAGATCTGTGGGGGTAACATATACGGATATGGAATTTTATAAGGGGCCGTGAAAGTCACATTGTCTGATCACTCAGAAATGAGTCCAGCCCCTGACATTCTCCAGGAAGGTGATCATCCACTTCCTTCTTAAGTACTTCCAGTAAATCTCCCACATTAAAAGGGCAGCCCAGAAATTATCCAAAAATATCAGCAAGAGCTGAAATCTATCTCCTAACAATTTGCACGACTTATAACTGCTTTCACTCACCAGCCTTCATTTCTCTCTTAGTCTTTAGAGAAACACCTTTTCCTCAGCTCCCTCTGAACCCTTATTCCAGCTCAAGCCCTTCCTTGGCATTTACCATCAAGAGCTGTGACTTAGAATTATTTGGACTTTAGAAGATTCCAAGTATTGCCAGATTCCTTGAATTCTTCTGTCACAACTGCTTTGTCTGGCAGCTGAGTGAACCTATAATGTAGAAGAATGATCTCAAGAATGACTTAGTGTGTTAACATATGGTTGTTATTGTTGTCACTCACCCCACCCACCTCCCTCCTCACCATAGTGCTTAGGAAATATATGAATGTCTAAAAGATAGATAATAAGAGATTTGTTATATTGGTGCTCACAGTCTACTGACCTTCTAACTTAAAAAATATTTAGCTCTGAAAAATTATCAGTGAATTCTACAAAAAATTTTTAATTGCATAAAGCATGATTGCTGTGCTGCAAGTTTGGGATCCATTTTTTCATTTCTCCTCTGGCTTTGGTGCACTGTTGCATAGCATCTGGAAACTAGGTCATCCTTATAGGAGGACTAAAAATGTGTACAGGTAAGTTCTCTATGCGTGACCAAAGAACTGGCAGAACACTGGTAATCAATCACGAAACATCTAGTGAGATAAGGTCCTGCTCTCAAGGAACTTAAACCTAGTTGGGAAAAGAGACTGGTAGGATTTCTGGGACAAAAGTCAATGTTAGCGCCTTTGGAAGTCTTCCCAAATTTCCATTTCTATTCATCAAGCTTGGAGGCTGTAATGAAGGACCTCAAAATACAGTGGCTTAAAAAAACAAGTCTTTTTTCCTTTCTCCTGTGAAAATATGGGTTGGTGGTCTAGAGCCAGGAGGGTGATTTTAGTGCATCATGGATCAGAGGTGTTGGGTTTCTTGCTTCTGTGCCATCCTCAGCATTGGATGACCCAAAGTGGCTCCTCCAGTTTCTGCCATTGCAGTCATAGTTAGCTGACATTTAATAGTCTAGCCGGAGGGGAGGGAGAGGGAATAGGCCTTTTCTTTAAGAGCATGAGTTGTACTTGCATCTAGCCAGATGTATGGCCAGATTTCAGTCACATGGCTACCCACTCAGCTTCACGACACTCCAGGAATATTCATTTAGTTGAGTGAACCAATGCCCAACTAAAAACTGTACTGATAAGAAGAAGGGCAATTGGATTAAGGAGAACTGGTAGCCTCTGTCCCACCACTGAACTGAACAACTACAACAAAAATTAGTACAGAACCTCCATTAAGAGTGGCTAAAATGAAAAGTGGTTTCATCCAATAGCAGTGAGTATGTGGGGTAACTGCCCCCTTGTGTACTGCTGACTGGAGTGTAAATCAATCCAAGCTTCCTAGTGGGCAAATGACAGTGTCTGACACACTTTAAGATGTGTATACCGGGGCTTCCCTGGTTGTGCAAGGGGTTATGTCTCAGCACTATGAAACTCTCAACAGCCACTGGAGCACAAGTTTGATTCCCAGACAGAGAGCTTCCCACATGGCACAGCAGAACTCTCCTGCCTCACCTGCTGCTCCCCTCAGCAGTGTATTTCAGTCAGTCTGCTGTTCTGCTCCCCACTCTGTCTCTGATGAATCCTCTCACCACCCTGCACCTCTAGCTTACACCCCAGCTTGTATGAATAAATAAATAAATAAATCTTAAAAAAAAGATGTGTACACCATGTGACACAGCAATCAACTTCTAGAATGTTACCCACAGAAACACTGTGCAACATGCTTAGACAATTATCTCTGAGGATCTCCACAGAAACAGTGTCAGTGACGGCCATGGGCTTGGATTCTTTATATACCTGTCAAGAAGGAGTGAGTTTATTTCTTTTATTTTTAAAACTTGTATTTTTTTTTATAACATTAGTATACAACACTGTCTAAGGTTCATATGTCCTCAGATATGTTACCACCACCACACCCATAGTCCTCCACCATAGTCCACTGGACCCGAGAGGAAGTAGGTTCATAAAATGATTGTGTCTATATAATGGAATATTATGCAGGTATTGAAAAGAATAAAGCAGATGTAGAGTATATTTAAATCTTATTCTCAAGTAAAAAAGCAAATGTAAAGTGTATACATTTTTGAGCAATATATATATATATATTTATGTCTTTATACATGCATATATATGCATCTATACATGCGTATATATCTCCATGCATGTTTGCATATATTTAGAAAATGTGCAGGATGCACCCTGCATTGTTAATTGAAGTAATTACAGGGCATAGAAGTGGCAGAAGGTAGGTGGAACAGTTTTTACTTTTCACTTGCACGTATTTGTAGTGTTTGATTTTACTTTTGTAGTAAAATATACAGATTTGGAGAAAACTAACCAAAAAAGATGAGACATTAAATGGGCTGGCATCTGTCTTACTCACCATTGCATCTTCAACACCTAGCACAGTGTTTGGGATTAAAGTAGCCCAAAAATATCTGTTGAATGAATTAATAAATATGAATAAAGCTGAGTATGCTGCACTGTGAAGGGATAAGTTTCTTGTGATGGGTATAATGGAAACAGGAGCTACCAGAAGGCCACTGCAGAGGGGTCCTGCTTTGTTTGGAAGATTGGCCAGATGCATCTTCATTTCTTGTCTGGCTCTGTTTGCAAGGGTCTAAGCTCTGCATGATTTCCCTATGCTGCTAATAAGGATTTAACAGCTAAACCTGGGATAAGTCCCAGGATTTCAAAAGGTGTGCATTTTATTTTGTTGTTGCTTCTTAGCAAAATGAAATTTTTCAAGCAGAGTGCAAATCTCTGTGCTTGATGTTTACACATACTTCTCTTATCCTTGGAATAAACTTGAAAAGCAAGTATTATTTTTAATCCTTCACCTCAGAGAGGGTAAGTGATTTACCCAAGGTCACTACCCCAGCTTGTAAGTCACCAAGATGGAATTCAAGTACAGAATGATTCCTTTTAGGAGATGGAAAGGGAAGCTTATTATCTCCTTATTAACGACATGGGAAGCTTGATCGGGCACATGGGCCAAAAAGTTGGTTTTAGGGAAA
Source organism: Scalopus aquaticus (assembly GCA_004024925.1). Lineage (NCBI taxonomy): Eukaryota > Metazoa > Chordata > Mammalia > Eulipotyphla > Talpidae > Scalopus > Scalopus aquaticus. The sequence goes on from PVIJ01002081.1 coordinate 137,395, forward strand.
TTCATGTCTGAGTTTAGTATTGGAGGCGGCAGGTTTTGAGGAGTAAGAGCCCAAACATTCAGAGTTCTTTGGGACCCAGGAAAGGAATGGTGTGGCAGAACGGAAATGTCCAACCCCTTACCTGCTCTTGCGGTGGGCATTGGGGCAAGCTGGGTGGCAGTAGACTTGCAATCATCCAAAGCCCACACTGTGCTTTTGGATCTCTGTGGGCTTTAGGCAGTTTCTAGACTCCAGGGTGCTCATCACTGGATGTCAGGATCATGTGGCTCTTGTGGATTTAGGATGAAGATGCTGTCGCTGTCACATTAAACGCCTTTGGAATTGTGCTCCTTAAACAATAACTCTCTCTTACCCTTCCCCTCAGCCCTTGGTAACCCCTGTTCTTTGTTCTGTCCTGACTGGATAGCTGTACTGGATAGCTCATGTAGGTGGACTCACACCATATTTGTCCTTCTGCATCTGGGTGAGAGGCCATTTCCGTTCTGCCACACCATTCCTTTCCTGGGTGCCAAAAAACTCTGAAGGTTTGGGCTGTCCCCCTCAAAACCTGCATTCTCCAATACTAATTTCTTATTTTACTAAGCAAAATGCTTTCAATGTTGCATTTATCAACATTTCATCCCTTTTAATAGCTGAATATTCACGTGTGTGTGTGTGTGTGTGTGTGTGTGTGTGTGTGTGTGTGTGTGTGTGTGTGATTTTGTTTATCCATCAATCTGTGATGGACATTTGGGTTTTCTCCCTTTTGGTTGTTGTGAATAATTCTGGCATACAAATATTTGTCCAAGTCTCTGCTTTTAGTTATTTTGGATATATATCCAGGAGTAGAATTGCTGGGTCATATAGTATCTCTATGCTAAACCATTTGTGGAAATGCTGGGTTGGTTTCCAAAGTGGGCCAAGCGCACACCCACCCACCCCTGCAGGCACCTGATTTGGGCTGTTTCCATGCAGCCACTCCCCACCCCCACCAGCAGTGCTTGAGGGGCCAGATTTCTCCATATTCTTACCAGTGCTTATCGTCCCTTTTTCTTTTTGGCTGTAGCTATCCTAGTACTGCATGGAATGGCATATCACCAGGTTTTGATTTACATTTACCCGATGACCAGTGATGTTGTCCATGTCTTTGTGTGCTCATTGGCTGCTTGTGCAGACTATTAGGGCAATGCCTGTTGAAGTCCTTTGCTTATTTTTTAATTGGGTTGTTGTTGGTTGTCAAGTTTTAAGATCTCTTCATATATCCTGGATATTAATCTCTTATCAGCTGGATGATTTACAAATATTTTCTCATTTTATGGGTTGTCTATTTGTTTTGTAATGTTCTTTGTTGCACAGAAGTTTTTAATTTTGATAGTTTCAGTCTATCTATTTTAACTTTTGTTACATGTGTTTTTGGCGTCTTGTCTGTGAAGTCATTTCAAATCTAATGTCACCATGGTTCTTTGGTCCAATCTTAAACAGGCACGTGGTGCAAACACTGCTGCCAGCAGCCTGCCCTCGGTGCTAGCAGGACTGACAAGAGAAACAGGAGGGGACATTAGGAGCTGGGCCAGCCTCTCCCAAAGTGTTTATTTTAGGTGGAAATTTTAAGAAAGCATTGAAGGCCTCATTATGAGCTGCCTCAGGACCATCAATCTTCACTGTCGTCAAAATAGCACAGCAGGCTCCTCTCAGAAGGCTGCCCCATCCTCACTGCTTTCTAAACACTCGCAATGTGTGAATAGCGCCAGTGGCAGATATGTCTTTAAGGGGCCTGAACACCCTTAAAGGAGTTGATCTTCATCCTTCAAAGTGCAAGGTGAAAGTGACTTCAGCAACAGGAATGGAGGTGCTGGGCAATGTTCTTTGCCAAACTTTATAGGGAATGTAGAATTTAATTATTAATTCTTCTAATGAATGCTGCCAAGGCACAGGGAATACAATAATGGGTGAGATATCATCCCTGTCATCAAGGAACACAGTGTATTGGGGTAAAACAGATGCATAAGCAGGAAATTAAAGCCCAGTGTGGCAGGTGTTCGGAAGGAAGGGTGTGTGTGTATGTATGTGTCTGTGCGAGGATGGGAGCAGATTGTGGGGACATCAAAGAAGGGGACCTCATCAGACTTGGGGTGGGGGACAGGACTTGGAGAGAGGGGAGAGGTAGTGGTCATGGGGCAGTTTCTGGAAAGCAAAGATACCTAAGCCAAGTCTTGAACAACACAGAAGATTTCTGAACTGGCAAGGAGAGAGATGAGAAATAGGACTAACTCCATGGAAAAGCACCTGCAGGCAGCTTTTAGAATAGGTAAATCAGCGTAACAAACTCAGGAAACTTGCCGATGGACACATGGTCAAATTCTTACATATATTCACAGCAATACTCAGCTGGGTGGGTGAAGGGATTAGGAGCCAGGCCAGAGCTTCAAGAGCTGTGTGCGTTTTGTGCTCTGATTATGTATTCTAATGTAACATAAGAGAAGATGTAGCCATCTCACCCAGTGCACTAACCTGTTCTCTTTCCATCCCAGAAGTCCCACACTGCCACCTTGCCTTAGACCCCTTTCCAGTGCTTCTTAACCTCACTTCCTTTATTTGTGACTGCTAGTTTTTGTATTTTGCTTTGTCAATACAACACATGCCTGTTTTATTCATGTATATGTAAATGTCCATTAGCTGTCTTTGTCCTTCTGACTTGCTTTACTATATGTAATTCCCTAGAATGCCTTCCCTTTTGATATAAATGGTAATATTTTGTCTTTCCTTGTGGTTGAATAGTATTCCATTGGGTAGAGATATCATATCTTTTTCTGATATAATTTTTTCCCCCTTTTCAATTAATTATATTTTTTCTTACATCGTTGTAGTCCCCATAGTTCTGCTACCACCACAACACATGTGAACCATCACCATAGTCCCTTGTGCTCTTTCCTCCCCTGTTTGACCCCTTTCTTTATCCCTCCCCTGATGTATGCCTCAGATCTATGATCAGCTTGCAAGTTTTTTTTTTCTGACACTTTGTTTGGTTTCTTTATATTCTGCATATAAGTAAAGTCATCTGGCATTTATCTTTTTTCTTCTGACTTATTTCACTGAGCATAATCCCTTCCAGCTACATCCATGTTGCTGCAAATGGCATGAGTTTATCTTTTTGATTGCTGAGTAGTATTCCATTGCATATATAAACCACACCTTTTTTTAATACTTTATTTATTTTTGTTATTCATATCTTTGACATTATTGTGTGTTCCCCATAGGTTACCCATCACCAGTTCACCCATGAGGCCATAACCATAGTCCCTTGTGCTCCTTTCTTCCCCCTCTTGAGCCCTTACCCTCCCCCTCCCCTGTTGAATGTCGCATTCTTATTTGGCTCCCCTGTATTCCTGTTATAAGTGAAACCATTCGATATTTTTCTCTTTCTTTCTGGCTTATTTCACTGATCATGATCTTTTCTAGCTGCATCCATGTTGCTGCAAATTGCATGTGTTTATCTTTTTTGAATGCTGAATAGTATTCCATTGTGTATATGGACCACATCTTCTTGATCCAATCATCTATTTTTGGGCATCTGGGTTGTTTCCATACCTTAGCATCGTAAACAATGCTGCAATAAACATACGGGTGCATGTATCCTTTTGGATTAGTGTTTTTGTGTCCTTTGGGTAGATTCCCAGAAGTATATACCACATCTTCTTGATCCACTCATTGTTCTGGGACATATAGGTTGTTTCCATATCTTGGTTAATGTAAATAGTACTGCAATAAACAGAGGAGTGCATATTTCCTTTTGAATTAATATTTTTGTGTCCTTTGGGTATATTCCTAGGAGTGGAGTTGCTGGATCATATAGTAGATCCATTTTTAGTGTTTTGAGGACTCTCCTAACAGCTTTTCATAGGGCTGGACTGGTTTACATTCTCACCAGCAGTGTAAGAGAGTCCTTTTTCACCACATCTTTGCTAGCACTTGTTTCTGTGTATGTCATGGTGTGTTTTGCCTATATTTTCTTCTATCTATTTTCTGGCTTCAGGTCTTAAATCCAATTCTTTTATCTATTGTGAGTTGGTTTTTGTGAATGATGTGAGGTAGTACTCTAGTTTCATTCTTTTGCATGTGGCAGTCCAGTTTTCCCAGCACCATGCAGAGACTTTCCTTGTTCCAGTGTATACTCTTTGCCCCTCTGTCATAGATTAGTTCACCATATATGTGTGTTTTTATTTTTGGGTCTTCAATTCAGTTCCATTATATATATGCATATGTTATCTTTGTCTTTCTTATTTTTATTATTTAAACTCTGTATCTTTCTTGCCCTACTTAGCAGCACCTCATGGGATTCTCTTCCACTAAGTGGGCAGGGTGTGGCCTATTTTTTATTTGTTGTGTTGTTTTCTGAAGTATGCACATGACAACACTTACTCAACCTTTCCCCAGTGACCACCTTTCCCTTTGTTTCGAGGTTTTCTGTGTTTCTTTTTTTTGCCATCATGGTGCTGTAAAGAACATCCTTGTACATATGTCCCTGCAAGTTTTACCACCACTTAATTACTTCCAAAATATGCTCCAATTTACTTATTTTTGGCAGAAAAACAAAATGTGCTCTGGTTTTTATAAAATTTATTTAACTAATCACCCTGTGAACAGATTGGGTTCTCATTATCTATATTTATATTTAATTTCTCATATTTTGATATTTCTCAATATGTTGCTTTTGCACTTAAGGAAAGATACAGGAGCTCCAAACACAGTATGATTAAAAAACTCAAACTTCAAGCACTTTATTTATAATAGTTTAGATTAAAAAATAAAATGCTTCCCTTGAAACCCCTCCCAATTTTGAACAGTTTTGATTTAAAATGTGCAAACTGAAACGTATGACCATGAAGTAAGAGTTATTTCTAATTATATACATAGTGTTTGGGAACCATTATCTCAGATAGTCTTCTAGAAAATTTTATAAATGGGTCAAAACTGTCAAAATCTATTAATTCCCTTTTTTGCTCACCATAACAAATATTGAGTTGAAACCCTGAGAACCTTTACTTTACCTTATTTCCCTCTTTCCTGGCCTAGAGATAATGGCTAATTTTGGTTTTCACCTCCCCGTGCATATTTTTATTATTACTACATTTGCATGTATCCACAAATAATAAATAGCATCCTTTTCAGGTTTCCAAACTTTTTGCTAATAGTATAATCCTGAACACACCATTAGGTAACATGCTTTTGCTTTTAGCATCTTCAGATTTACTCCTGTAGATGTGGCCACTTTAGTTCATCTATTTGCCTGTTGTTTTGTTGTCCTCTCGAAGCACGTGCGTGGCCTAGCTCTCCTTTCTGCTATTTATGGACATTTGGGATCTTTCCATTTCAAGCTTCCACTAAATGTGCAGTGAACATCCTTGTCTGCTTGCACACACAAGTGAGAGTTTCTGTGCTCTGAAGCAGCAGACTGCAATGGCCAGGCTGCAGGGTGGCTCACCTTGACAGGATGGGGCCAAATTATTTTCCAAAGCGGTTGTGCCAGTTTACATTTTCCACAGTCTGTGGGAGTTCGCATAGCTAATACCAGAACTTGGTGTTATCAAAATTTTAATTTTGATGCTCTGATGTTGTGAAATGTTATATAATTTGCAACTTTCTGATTCTCACTGTGCTCAAACAGGTTTTCATTGATGGTCTGTTCAAGTTTGCTCTGCTGAGCATTGTCTGTTTCAGTCCCCTGCGCATTCTCTTACTGCATTCTTTGTCATTTTGTCATCCAATGTAGTTCTGAATGAATTCTGGACACTGCCCCTCTGCCGGTTATGTGCTTCACAAATAATGCCTTTCAGCTTGCATCTGGTCTTAAGTTTTGTTTGCGATTACTTAACATTTACATACTTAACATTTGCATTATACATAACCAATTTATTTTAATGGCAAATATATCAATCTCTTACATTGTGGTTGATACTTTTTGCTTTTTACTTAAGAAATCTTACTACTTTTTAAAAATCTTTCTCAGGGTGCTTAGGTTACAAAAATGCTTACCGCAAAGGTAAAGGAATATGTAAACACATAGGCTGCCTGAAGAACTCTTCACAGTATGACTCTTTGATGAACTCTGGTGCTTTAAAATAAAAAATGCACATTTGCTTCTTTGTCTTTCGAAAAATATTATTTGAACAAAAAACTAAAAAAAAAATCTTTCTCTACAACCATAAAGATATGTAATATTTTCTTTTGAAATTTTAAAGTTTTAATTTTCATGTTACATCTTTATCTGGAATTTATTTCATATAATGTGAATTAAGGATTGAATTTTAATTTTTTCCTCTAGGATATGTCACAGCATAAATTATTAAATGTCCTATTTTTTCTGTATTGATTGTGTGTGTGTAGTGCTTCTCTGCCACATATCATTTCATATATACATATATATGTATGTGTGTGTATATACACACACATATATATGTGTGTACATATATATATGTGTGTGTGTATATACATATGTGTGTGTATATATACATATGTGTGTGTGTATACACACACACATTTCTGCACTCTCTGTCTCCCCCAGTGATGTACCAGTCCATTCCTAAGCCAATTCCACATTACCTTAGTTATGATGGTTCAGATAGACCTAACTTTCTGATGGCAATCCCCCCAATATTTTTTCAAAATTATTGCAGTGATTCAGGTGTCTTTGCTCTTCCAAATGAATTTCAGGATCACCTTTCCCTGCTAGAATTTTGATTGGAATTGTATTCAATTTCAGGGTATTTTGGAGAGAATAGCCATCTTCACCACAGCAAGTCCTCCTCATCTTTGAACATATAGCTAGCTCCTTTTTTTTTTTCTTTCTGGTCTTCCCTTATACCTTTTACACTCTCTCTGCAGATTCTTCACAAAGACCATACATCTCTATTGCAAGGTTTATTTTTGGGTGCTTTATGTTTCTGTTGCTATTATGAATAACTTTTTTTCTATTACATTTTCTAATTGATCACTATTGTTATTTAGGAAAAGTATGAATATTTGCTATTCTTATGCATAGATACTTATTGACTTAGCTTATTATTCCTAAAATTTTATAGATTCTCTCATTCTTCATGTCAAAAATAAGTGAGACCCTTTCAGACTTACATAGTTCGGGTTCCTTTACCCTATTATGCCTTAACCTTGGCTTCCAGTCCAATGTGGGATAGAATCGCTGATAGCAAGTATCTCTGCTTGTTCCTACCTGTTATGCTTCTGTGATTTCACCATTGTATATGCTTTTTATTAGTTTTTAAAGATTTATTTATTTATGCATAAAAGAACTGGGGTGTAGGCCATAGGCATGGGGTGGTGAGAGGATTCGCCAGAGACAGTGTGGGGAGCAGAACAGGAGGATCTACTGAAATACACTGCTGAGGGGAGCAGTGGGTGAGACAGAAGAGGTCTGCTGCCCCATTTGGGAAGTTCCCTGGCCGAACTTGTGCCACAGTGGCTGCTGATAGCTTCATAGTGCTGAGACTTAACCCCTTGCACCATCAGGGAGGCCCTGTATATGCTTTTTACCTCAGGTTGAAAAGAATGTGTATAACTTCTACCTGCTCAATGCACAACTTCATGCTTATATATCAGTGATTACTGATTAACTTTGGGTTTTTACTTTATTGGCATTTTCCTTGTGCCCTTTACCCCCCACCCCAATCCTTTTTGGCTTTTTGTTAGGTTGGCAAATTACTTTTAAAATATTCTTTTATTTTTTTCTCTGTTGATTGTTAATTGATTCTTTTAGTGATTTTTCTAAAATTTTAACATCTTACTGGAGTTAAAAGTGTTCTAACAAAAGTTTTCTTTGGTAACACGTCTTCAAAACTACAGTATATACAAGTCAATATTTGATTAAGCTTGGAAACATATTCAGTTATTTTTTCTCATCAATATTTCATTATTTTGTCTACTCATTATCTTTGTTGTAGCTTCACTTTTCCTTTTTCTGAAGAATGTCTTTTCCTAAGTGTGAAAATGTGGATCAGTATGTGGGAGAACACATACAGTCTTTGTGCTTCTGGAAGTGTCTCTTTCTGGTCCTCACTACTAAATAATAATTTATCTGGATATAAAATTCTAGGTTGATAGGTAGTCTCCTTTAGTGTAGTAAGGTCACTACATTATATTCTGGTCACAATGGTTACTGAAAATAAGTCACCTTCAACCTGATGACTCCTTCTGAGTATTTTGTCTGTTTTCTTCGATACTTCTTAGGAGTTTTTTCTTATCATCTGTGATCTGCTCTTTTACTGTGATGTGTTCTGTCCACAGAGAGTTCTTTCTTTCACAGAACACGTGTTTTACTGCTATGAAAATCCTCAGTTTTACAGGACTATAAGGAAACCAAATAGGACAGAGACACTCAGCAGGTGGGGGTGGGGTGGGGGGGAGGGGAGGATAAGGGCGCAAATGGAGTAGAAAAGGATACAAGGGACCACGGAGATGGATCACGGGTGAATTGGTGATGGGTTACTCAAGGGGAATACAAAATGTAAAAGATATAAATAACAATAAAAATATATTTAAAAAATAAAGTATTAATTATGAAGATAATATAGAAACCTAGGAAATAGATTTTTAATGTTAAACAAAATACAAATTATTTGTTGGGATTATGCCTCCACAAAACTGATGCATGTATTATAAATAAACCCTAGGAACAAAGGTATAAAAATGAAAAAAGGGGGGCAGTGCTCTAAGGAGCCTGTCACTGTTTTTTTTCTCCGATTTATAAAAATAGTATTAAAAGTAATACATGTGAAAAAAAAAGAAAATTATCAGTTTTAATCTGTTTAAATATTACTTCCCCCCATCCATTTGGAACATTTACCAGACAGATTAACTTGTCAAGGTAGGGTCCATATCTGGTGCACCATATGGACCACGGCTGGGTTAAAACTCCTCTTGTTTTCATGCTGAACTAAGTTCTGTGTGTCTGTTTCACAATGATTTTCCATTTTCAATACTCTTTTTGGCTATAATCTAGAGTTTATCTTATTTTTTTTTTATTTTAGTGACAGTACTTTTTTTTATTTAGTATATGTATTTGGGATTTCTTAATACCCACCTGGCTATGCTTCATTTATATCTCTTTTGTGTTTCAGAATTTACTTTTTATTGGTGGATGTGATATCTTGGCTTATAACTCTGAACATTCTGGACATACTTATTCTAAAATCTCTGCAAGACTTTCATAAAATTAATTTTATCTGTAGACATATTCTGTTCTAATTAATGATTCTGATGACCCTGTAGGCAGTCTTCTTTAATACTAGATTTCTTTGTTATGGCAGCTACATTTGAACATGTGTGTGTGTATGTGTGTGTGTGTGTGTGTGTGTGTGTGTATGTGTATGTGTTTTTATCTCATCCCATTTGTCTAGCAGTTTTGAGGGTTTACAGTTGTCTCCATCTGACCTCTAGGTCCCCAGCGGAGCACCAGGTGGAATGTCTCTGGAGTGATGTTGAGGCTATCATAGATGCCGTCAGGGGCCAGCAGATGGCTGGCTCGGTTCCTGGCCAGGAAGTCATATCTACAGCCTGCTTTCCTGAGCCAAGAGTTCCCTGTAAAACCGTAGTCTCAGGAAGTGAGTTGATAATTACTTTTTCTTAATAGACTCTTTGCTGTGGAAGGAGGTGCCCCACCACACACCCTGATTTCAAGCAGTGAGCCTGGTTCTGATCCACTATTGTGCATGAAGCACTGTCAGTTCCCATTATATGGTAGGAGTTAAAACTCAAACTGCCATTATGTGTTTGCAGGTTTGGAACACAACAGACCTGAGGCTTCAAACCCACTCACCACTTTATAAGTCATTGCCAGTTCTGGTGAATGGAGATTTTTATCTCTCCCCTTACCCCTTCTTATATTTTATCAATCATTACAATGTACTTTGAGCAAAGGGGGTGGATCAAAGCATTCACCTCTGTTGATTCATCTTGACTAGAAGTCCAGCCTACATTGTAAAGTTTTTTATTTTGTTTGAAAGTCTGTTTAATTTTAGTTTCTGAAAGCTATAGTTATATAACTATATAGATGCTTAAATAATACACATTTAAAATAATATTTTATTAAAAAAATTTTATTATAGAAAAAATTTCCAAGATTTACAAGCACCTTTATGTTTTAGGGAACATAAAATAATACCTATGTCTGTAGTTTTCAATGTGAATTTCTGTGCTCTCTATATAGCATAGCATCTCCCTCAGCAGAATCATCTAGAGAACTCTGTGATTCCACAGAAGAACTGGATGGGGAAAGCACACAGTTCAATGGATGAAAGTTGGCTGATGTAGCTAAGAACCTCGGGAGCCCCTTGGAACTACTCTTCCTGGCTGTGAGTTCTCAGGCCACTGATTGTTAGTGGTAAGACTCTGGGCAGGTCATACATCTTGTAAGCCTTGTTTTGCTCATCTTCAATTTGTTGGCGATAATAGAAACTATTATCCTCAAATAGGATTATTTGAGATCTAATGACATTTTATATTTGATATGTTTACACACAGCACCTGACACACAAGAAAAGCCCAGTTAATGTCAACCATTGTTATCATTATGATTAAAAGAGTATAGGTGTCATGTATCTTTGATAAATAAAAGAACCAAATCATAAGGTTAGGACAGAGCTGGAATGTTCATCTGAAAAAATATACTCACTCTTTTACAATGTATCCTAGGTAATCCAAACAATGAAACCACATCAATCTCTACCACATGAGCAGTAAAGTTATATTAAACTATAGTTATGTGTTTCAGGAAGAGAATTGGACTGAATTGAGTTTTTCAGACTGATAATCTTAATCAAATTTGCCCTATTCTCCATCAGCCAAAATATCACCTTCAGATTTTCCATAGTTATAAATCAAACCTTGCCAGGGGAGAATCTGCTCTTTATGCCATTAAAATCTTAGCATCTCAACAATTTTTCTACTCTTCTGTTTTATTTGTCAGTAGTTTCTATTAATGAAGAGACTGTTCATTTATTCCCTCCTGAGTTAAAAAAAATTCCCAACAAACCAAGAGATGATCTCAGTCTGAGAAGAGCAGTACAACTATGCAATGATGCAATGCCTATAAATATTGTCCAATTAGACAAGGGCTCAGCAGCTTAAGTGGCCTAGTTAAACAATTAAAGCTAACCTGTGTGATCCCTCCGGCGCACATAACCAAGAACCTAGGGACTCAATACAACCCCAGGGGACTCAACTTTAAAGTCACCTTATTTAACTTGCTTTTAAAAATAGTGTGCCTTGGTTTTGTGTGTTTTAGTTGGCAGACACAGTGACGGGCATGGTGGGGGGTGGGGTTGGTCTGTCTGCCTGGTTCAGCATCAGCACAACACCTTTTGTTAATAGATATGGGAAGGAAGTGTGCTAATATGAGGCACTGATGTGTGTGGGAAAATGTGTCACTGTTCACAGTGTAGTGAGACAACTGTAGTGGGAAGGAGAGGTCAAGAGCACGAGAGAAAAAGGGCTGTGTCTCTAAGGCTAACTTCACACCATGTTTGGAACAAACATCAATGTTTGAATACATTGGGAGCTGGATAGGAACCTCCTTAAAGTGCTGGAACTTTAAGGACGAATTTCTAGGTTTTTAGGTTCACGTTTAATCCCTGTCAACATGGTTATCTGTTCACTATTCTTTGTGTCTTCAAGGTCAACTCCACTGAAGAGTAGATAGGTCTATGTTGGAAGACTGAACAGCTCTTCTCTTTCCAACATGAAGTTTTAAAAGACTATGTCAAACACTGTGGTTAAGTGGGAGATCAGAGAAATTAACTTTCTGGTCTTGTTGCCAAGGAAGGACACCAAGGGAAAATAGAGACGTGGGTTTTTTTTTCATATACTTGTTGGTCATTCATATGTCTTCTTCAGAGAAATATTAATGCAAGTACTATTTAATTTTTAAAAAAATTTAATATCTATTTTTAAAAATATTTGAGTTTTTAAAAATTCAATTAGTAGGTTCTTTTTTTTTTTTTTGGCTATTTTTGGTATGGGTACCCTACATATATTGGAGATTAACTCCTTATCAGATATCTGTTTTTTAAATATTTTCTCATTCTGTACTTCCCTTTTCACATTGTTATTTCTTTTATGAAAAAAGTGCTCACTATCACTAATCACCAGGGAAATATAATTCAATCCCCAATGAGAGATCACCTTACACGTGTCAGGATGGGTATCACCAAAAAAAAAAAAAAAAAAAAAAAAAAAAAAAAAAAAAAAAAAAAAAAAAAAAAAAAAAAAAAAAAAAAAAAAAAAAAAAAAAAAAAAAGGCACCATGAAAGACAACAAATGTTGGTGAGAAAGAGGAGAAATTTAAACCTTTGTAAACTATTGATGGGAATGCAAAAGGGTGCAGGTACTATGTAGAACTGAATGGAAGATTTTTAAAAAAAAAATTAAAAATAGAACTATATCATGATCCAGTAATTCCACTTCTGGGTATTTATCTACAAGAAATAAAATAAGAATCTTGAAGAGATATTAGCATACCCATGTTCACTGCAGCACTATCCCCATAACCAAGATGTGGAAATAATTTAAGTGTGCATCAAAGGATGACTGGAGAAAGAAAATGTATCTCTAATATTAACAAACAATGGCATCAGATGCAGCCTTTAAAAGGAAGGAAATTCTGCAATAGGTGACACTAATGATAACATTGAGGACATTATGTTAAAGGAAACAAAGAAGTCACAGAAAAATGAATACTGCATGAGGTATCTAAAATGGTCAAACTTATTTTGACTGTAATATCAAAGAGTGGAAAGATGATGGTTACCGAGGGTTGTGGGAGAGGTAATGGGGAGGCAGTAATCAGTGCATAGAAAGCTTCAGCTAAGCAAGATGGGTAATTTCCAGAGATGTGTTGGACAACAGTCCCCCACAGTTAACAATACTGTACGGTACACTTAGACTTTTGTGATGAGGGCTATCTCATGTTAGATGTTCTTACCACACTAAAAAACGAAAGTAAATAAAGTAAGAAGGAGAAGATACAGAAGGGACCCAAGAAGAGAGCCTTGGAAAACTACATAAGCTTGTATTGATATATGTGCCAAGTGCATCTCTTAATGGTCTGGTATTTCCAACCTTGCTGTCTTTGCTCAGACTCTGTCCTCATCTTCGATTCCCTTCTGCCATCTCTCAAAGTAGGGATTCTTCCAGCACCTCAAATGGAAGACATTTGTCAACACGCTGTCTGCCCCCCTTTATTGGTACCAAACCCTCTCTGCTTCTTGCTGAGGCCATTCACAAGGTCTGTGTCTGCTGAGTAAGAGGCTCAGCTTTCGGCTTTGGGGCCTGGTCCTCAGTGAGCCTCCTGAAGGTGATGATGATGATGGAGACAGGAGGAAGATGTCGAAGAATGTGACGATGGTGGCAGCACTTCAGAGTGGAGCAGGTATAGCTCTGCAGACTCTGCTTGGTTTGAATTTAATCCTGCCATTTGCTAATTGTATTGCGCTTGGTAAGTAGCTCAACTTAGCCACACAAAGTAAATTGAGAATTAAATAAATTAACCTACATTTACATCTGCTCCATTCTAGAGCATATAGTAGGTGCTCCAGAAATATCAGCTTCTGTTTTCCCCTCTGTCTCCCCCTACCCAGTCCATGATGGTTCCTAGTTTATAAGGAGTGTCCATCTTTAATGTACTAGTTAGTATTCTAACTCTTGAGAAACCGTGACAGAAACCCAGCTTAAGCAAATAAGAAAGCAAAACTTGCTCATGTACTCAAAAACAATGGAAGACTTGTTCCAGGCCTCAGATAATGTGATCAGGACCCAGTTTTTCCTTTTCCCTTCTTAGCTCTGCTTCCTCTGTGCTTGTACAGTTCTCAGTCAGGATATGTCCCTCATGGCAGATGGCCACCAATGCTTCAGTTTCTGTCCTCAGCAGCTTCAGTGTAAAGGAAACACCTTTTCCCTTGATGCTCCAGTCAAAGTCCTAGAATTTCATCCCATTGGCTTTCAGTGTCTGCTGAGATTACACACCTCCCAGAGCCAGCACTGTGGTCTCGGAGAAGTGGAGACCTGAGTGGCCAGATGGAGGTGATGGTGAGAACAACCCCACATGATCTACATGCACCAAAAGAAGGGAAGAGTGGGTCCTCAAGGAAAGGGAGGGAGCTGTGACCAAAGAAGGTGACCAAGTGACAAGCAGGCAAAACTAACAGGTGTCAATCATCTAGATGGTGACAGCAAAACTAGACATGCTTAAAGAAAGCTCTTCTGTTTTGTAGAATTTCCCCAAAGCCTGTGGAGACATTTAGATGCTTCTATACCTCAATGGCATCGGGCTACCTTATGAGTGTCCCAACTGTGAGGTTTTTATTTGATGTGTGTGTGTGGGAGAGGGAGGTCCTAGTAAGCTAAGTGAAGTCTTAGGAATAGGTGGCTCTTGCCATGTCTTGGAGGGAAAGAGATGGCACACTCAAAGGGTTGAGCATGCGCACTATTTACCTAGGCATGGTCAGGGTTAGCCAACAAGGGGTAGGGAAGCTCCCAGGGTCTAGGAAGCATCAGAAGGACAGGAATCCCCAGATTCTGGGAGAGTGGACTTGTGCAAGAGGGGCTACAAAATAGAAGCTGTGGCTGGGCTGGGGGTAACCACTATCTGGCCCATGGCAAGTAGGGAGGAGGTGGGTGGGAAATAGCCCAGCCTCTCTCTATTCCCAACCTCCTTCTCATGTTGGTGCCTTCCATTGACCAAATCCAACTGGAACCAGAGGGCAAGGGAGCCCAGGGGAGACAGTCCACAGAGTAAGACAGAGCAGGGCAGAGCAGGACAGAGAATGGGGAATAGCCAGCAAGGTCTTCCTGTTCTGCAAGTTCACTCTCTGGAACGAGACTGTGGTGTGTTAGACACTTGGCCCATGATCCATGCAGTTGGGGGAGGGGGTGTTTAGTCAGCGTCTGGCTAAATTCTGAGTTATTCTCTTTGCTTTTGGAAATGTAATAATCTCTCCATCAAAGCTCCATCTATCTGCCAAAATAATGCATGTCCTTTTGTATAAATGAAAGAATTACTGCTATTATGCAAACACTGAAAGAGTGCCACATTTGCATGCAAAGGGGAAAAAAGAAAAATCCTATTTGCAATAAAATCAATTATACCAATGTGGCAAAGAGACACATGAGTATCCATTTAACACTTGGACAGGAGTAGAACTAACTTTCCTCGCCAACCTTGATAAAATAATGGAAGCCAAAAAGAAAATACTCTGAAAATAGGGGCCTAGATAGAATAAACAAGAATCAGAATTTTTCTGGCCATTTTAAGACTCCTCTTCAACAGAAACAAAAGATTGAAAGAAAAGTTTTCGCAAATACTAAGCATGAATATTAATGTTCTATAGCTGTTGCCTGAACCAAGTTTCTTGTTAAAATGGCCTCTCGGCAGAGAAGTGTTAGCATGCAGGGTTTGCAAACCATGTGAGGTGCCAGAGGACGTGTTTTGCATCTGAAACCAAAAGGCAGGTAGATGTATTAGGTTTAGAACTTGTGAGATGTTTATTATATTGTTGTGTTTAAACATTAGGAAATTGGAGTTTTGGAAAGAAGAATTGGAGTTTTGGCAATGAAATCACTTATTTTGGAGAAGAGAAAGTTGAACTGTCACCCTAAGGGACATTTAGTTCATAAAACAGTCCCCTGCTGCCCAGCTCCTCACATTAGATGGATACTGGTGGCTTGCCTGTCTGTCCCAGCAAGATCAAGAGCATCGGAGGCATCAAGAGCAGGGACTGTCTAACCAGTTCTCGATCGCCCTGTGTATCCAATGCTTGGCACAGAGTAGGCAATCAATAAATGCTGAATTGAGAAATATATCAATGAATGAGCTATAGAATTTTGGAGTAAAAAGTAAGCTCATGGATCACCTATTTCAATTATTCTAAAAGAATAAGGACATTTGAGGTGAGGGGTTGAGCAGTAGCGATTGGGAAGGGACGGGAAGGAGGAAGATGAGATATCTGGAGCCCTCCCGCTCCCCAACCACCAGTCGCTCCTGTCTCCACATGGAAATGAGGATCAGGTAGGAGTATATTTTGAAAAACTGCAATTTGAAAAGTTCCATTTAGTATCTCCCATCCAACCAGACTGAAAACCATTGGACCAACACCCGCCCACCCAGCTACCCTCCCAACTCTCCCTGCTCCCAGGACTCAGCTCAGTGCCTGCTACAAAACAGGTGTCACCAATAGTTGCTGGTGAATGAAAGTCATGGGGAGACCACTCAGTAGTGATTCTTTGCCTGAGGTCACATATAATCAGGTCTTGGGGGTCTGGGATTCATTATGAAGGGCCATCACACCAGAAATGCTGACCATCTTTTGTCAACACTTTTCCCTCTGCCCCCCAAACTCAGAGTTAGCATGATAATCTTTTATTTGTGGAAGAGAACATAGGCCAAGACTCTCCAGAGACGGGATGTTAAACAGTGGGAGCAGACTTGGAGGAAGTGTGGGCATCTCCACTGAAGTGTTCAAATGTGATGGATACTTAGCTTTCTAGGCTGATTAAGACCAGATGCAGCCTTTGTGGAGGCAAAGGGTAGACTAGAGCTAGAAGCAACCTGATGCCACAAATCACACCACAACTTTATGACCTTCACTGGGAGATTATGTGGCTGCCATTGAATGCAGGGAGTGGATGGAAAAAATGACACTCCACCTCACTGGCTCTTGGTCTGTGATACTGTTCCTAAGTTGTATTTACTTATTACACACACACACACACACATTAAAAACCTGGGTTTTGTGAGTATACGAAATTCTACTGAATTTATACTTTAAAATGGCTAGAGTGGTGAATTTCATGTTATAACTAACACACACACACACACACACACACACACACACACACACACACACAAAGTGGTTGGGTCCTAGAGCCAGACTGAGTTTGAATATTGGCTCTGTCATCTATTAGCTGTATGACTTTGGGCAAGCTACCTGATTTCTCTGAGCCTCTGTTCTGCACCTGTAAAATGGGGATAATAATAGCACCGATGTCATAGTTGTTGTAAGTACTAAATGAGCTTCCATAAGTAAAGCTCTTAGACTAGTGCCTGGCGTGTGGTAGCTGCTGGATAAGTGAGCACTCTCGTTGGTACTGTTGCTGCAGGTGGCATACCCCATACGGAGATGAGGTTGGTGTTAACTTCTGTTGCTTTGTTGTCTACAAGGCTGTGCATGATTTAATAGATGAAGTAAACAATGGTCTTAGCTGTTTGGCACTAATTGAGATGGAGCCCCTTTGCAACAGAGAATCCCCGTTTTCCTAGGCATGGCGCTAATATAAATGATTGCCTTTGCATTTCCCAGACAACAGAATCTTAAGTACTGGAAAAGGGCTCACAGTTCATCCCAACCTGAGAAGAGAAGAAATGGACTTGCCCAAGGTTGCACAACTCATGTGGCCTGCTCTAATAGCTGGAGCAGTGCTCTTCCTGCCATCACCATAGTTACCATAACTCGGTGCATGGAAATGATTTTTTTTCACAGCTGAAATGTTTCAAGTGAAATATACACCCACAAGAATCAAGGTGCAGGCAGCACTTCAATTTTGCAAGAAGTCATTGACATTTAATTGGACTGCACCATGTTTTCTGTTTTGAAGGGAGGTGGTGAGGCTACATCAATGTACCAAGATCCCTAGTTACAGGTAACAGCAACAAGCTCACTTGAGCAGACAAGGGATTTATTGGAAGGACATCAAGTAGTTGACAACTGAAGAGAGGCTGATGGACCAGGCTCAGAAAACCACCAAACCAGGAGGCTAGGCAGTGCTGCCACAGCCAAGGTCACCCCTCAGGGTCAGCGAGGTGAGGCTGCCGCTCGGCCTGCTCCTGGATAGTCAATGCCAGAGCCTCACACTCTGCCTGATTTGCCCGATGCTGCTGCCAGCAGACACTCACCCATGTGCTTAGCTATTGCGTGTGGTGTCTCACCTGCCTCTGTGCTGTTACATCACTCTCTGTATTTGAAGCCCCAGAAGGAGGACGCTGACTCCAGCTGAACCAGTTTAGATGTCCGCGATCCAGTGCGGTTGGTAGGTGCGGATGCAGGGCGTGGAGAAAGAAATCTCTGGCCTTCTTGGACTGTGGATTGGAAGGAAGATTCCTCCCTATAACCTAATTTGCCAAGGATTTGCAATCCACTCTGGGTTCTCCCCGAATAAGAAGGTGCTAGGATGCTGAGTGACCACAAACAAGCAAGCAAAACAGCAGAACACCCACACCTGTGCACCAGGAAACTCCCAGCCAGGTGCACAACCCGGATGCCTGTCCTTCTCCTGTTTTGGAGGGAGCAGCCTCTCCTGGGCCTGCTCTCACCCCGCCCGTGGCCATCCCTTCCCATCCCCAAGCTGGAGGGAACAGATGATCCCAGGGGAACTGCAAGGTCAAATGATTCTCTTACTGTTTATTCCAGTCACTGCCCGGTCACCATTGAGCATCGTCTCTCTCTCCAATTAGAATAACATCCAACTGCCTGATTATTACTTTATTGTGATAAAATAAAGTCACATAGATTCACCACTTTCGCCATTTTAAAGTATCTAACTCAGTGACATGCAGTCCACTCATAGTGTTGTGCAACCATCACCATTAGCTAGTTTCAGGACATTTTCTCACCCCATTTTCATCACCCCCAAAGGAAACCCATACCCATTAAGCAGTCACTCCCCAGCCTGCCTCCTCTCAGTGCCTGGAAACCATGCGTCTGCATTCTCTCAGTGGTTTGGCTTATTTTGGAAATGTCATACAAATGGAGTCATTCACTCTGCAGCCGACCACTTTCCAATTAATTCTCTGCTTCCTCTTGCTCCTCCATGAATTGTCTCCTCTGAACTGCTGAGCCTCCTCTCAGTACTGGGCAGCTCTAGCCCTGACCACTCAACCCTTCCCTGATGGAGACACACAAAAGAGAGAGAGATGGATGACCTGAGAAGCCATTAGAAAATTGGGGAGAACCCCCTGGGGAGAGAAAAAGTAGCGGGTGTCTCTCTGTGATTAAGACCTCAGAACATCAAGGACTGGGTAGGAGGTAGGAGGAGGGGGTGCACAGCAGTCTAGGGAATTGCTTTTCAGTTGAGTTGAATTCTTTTACTTTCCTTGGGCAAATCACTGCCCACCCCCTCATCTCTTCAAGGCAGAGAAACAGTAGTGCTGGCTGGGGTGAGTTATATCAAGTCAGCAAAGAACTGACTGTATGGGGCAGGGGGCCATTCAAAATAGGCTCTAGCAGTCCTACTGGCTCCTACTGGCCTCTGAGTGTCTCCTTTTTCCTCTACCTCCCCGCTCCCCCAGTAGAGGGAGACCACTTAAATTAGAAATCCAGTGTCTGGAATTGAAGTACAGGCTGGTTTCCTGAAGCACTGGGTTGTCTGGTGGGGAATGTTCAGCAAATAAGTCTATTTGAGCTCAAGCTGCAATACCAGAGGCCCATCTCTCTCTCTGCTCCAAACTCCTCCTAAGGGACGAGCATTCCCACCAAGGAACACAGCCATACTCTGACAAGCTGAGCTTGTCCCTGGCCATTTGGGGACACTTCATGCTCCCTGACTAACAGGGAGAGAAAGGGTCACTGTCCTGGTTATCAAGGGGATTGGGTTGATGTTATGCAATAGGACTGAGAAGACTATGTTTGGAACCCAAGGGATTCATGGGGCTGCTGCTTAGAACTTCCATTCCTATGATAAAGTTCACTGGAATATTGGCAACCCGCTATCAACAGCCCTAGGAAGGGCTCAGTTATTTTGGGATGAAGATTGGGTCTCCCTGTCAACTGAAGTAGAGAGTAAGGTAGAGAGTAAGGTGAACCCAGAAAGAGTGGTGAAAGAAGAAAGCCATGATGATCTGCTCTGACCTCAGAGCAGATACAGAAAGGGGAGAATATAGCAACCACAATACTTTAATGCTCCGTGTGTCTGCCCCTTGCCCCATTTTCCCTACAACCCTACAACTTCATATCATGAGTGCTGGTGAGAACTAACCTCAGAATTTAGATTCCATGTGGGAGTACATGGAAATGACATCATAGTAATGTAGTGACCAATGACACGCGGGTCTCAAGCTTCAGTACTTAAATGAAGAGCAAAGATGGAAGCTGATGGCAAGGGGGGTGGAGTGGGTTGATTCTTCTTTGTTTATACTGGCACACCTCTCTCTACCCTTTACTGCAAGGGCAATTCCTGTGGTGCATCATCTGGGCTGCCCGGCTGTGGGCATCCTGTTGGCCAGTGAATGGCACGTGCAAGTGGCTGGAGGATAGAAAGGGGACAGGAGAGGTCAAGGTGTTTTCCCCACTACCTACCCCTCGAAGCTGTTCCTCCAGCAGGATTCTACCTGCTACAGAATAGCATTGCCTTCCTGGAAAGACAAATGAAGAGTAGACTGCTGGTTATTCTTTGTTCTGGCTTTCCAAGATTCATGGAAAAGAATCTTCAGCACAGTTTCGATGGGTTCATCTAACATGTTATGACCAGATAACCCCCTGCTTCCTGGCTCCTGTTTTCCTGTCCTCTGCTTGTCTCTTCATTTTCAGAGGTGGTGATGGTTTCCTGCTGTTTTTGGTGTCTGGACACCTTAGCACACCTCGCCACACCTCTGCAAGAAGTCTTGTCATTGAAGTCTCTACTGGAGACAGACAGGTGAGCTCTGTCTCCTGCTGCAGCTTGAATGATTAGGTGTCCATTTCCTCCCCCAGCTCCTGAGCTCTTGAAGAATAGGAATATTGTCTTAGTCATCTCTGTATGCAAAGGTTATCTGGTCATAACACATTACACGTATCCATCAAAACTGTGCTGAAGATCCTTTTCCGTGAATCTTGGGAAGCCAGAACAAAGAACAAACTTAATCAGCAGTCTACTCTTCATTTGTCTTTCCAGGAAGGCAATGCTATTCTTTCCACATTGCTTCTTCCTGAGGTTTCCAGTGGCTGCAGGCCTGGCTCCAATGTTCCAGTGCAATACCTGCTGGGGACCCAGGCAATGCTTTTTAAAATTAGGGTGTTGATTACAATTGCATGTCCAAAATATTATTTTATTTTTTTCAAATGGATTATTTTAAATGGACTACATATCCCATCTGTGAAAACTTTCGCACGCAATTGCTAATGCAGTGTATCAAACAATTTTCTCACCCCTTCAGGCTTCTAAGGTGTTTAATCTTTTTATTAAGTGACTCTCCTTCACTAAATAACTATCCTGGTCTCCTTCCTCTAGGCTGTGCTGCTACAGATAAATGAATGTGTGTGCTGGAGTTGGTTGGCTAATACAGCATCATTTCCAATTGATTGAAGGTGGTTAGTGCTGGAAATGCAGATATGAGGATGCTGGCAGGTTAAATATATGATTCAAAGGTCAGATTTGTTGAGAGAGAGAAAGCAGTGGGGCATACTCAGGTCAAAGAGTTTGGGGAAAGTGGTGAGCTTTTTTGAACAAGGGGTCTAAGGCCCTGGACACCACCACCAAATTATCCAAAGTCTTCTAAGGCAGGATCTCATATGCTTCCTTTCCAGACTATAGTCACTTTTCCTCCATAACTATTATCAGAATATAGGAATGAGGAATGAGTGGCTGAAGGATAGGGGGAAAGGATAGGAGTCAGGGTAACTCTGGGTACTGGCCAAAGATTAAGGATTTTTATTTGCATTTCTCATCTCAGCTACCTTTGTTCCATTCAAATAGAGTTACTTTTCTTGGGGCTTATGAGTAAATGGTAATGTACTTACATTTTTATGAGTGTATTTACCCTTCAGAGACACAGGATCTGAAAACTGGCAGACTACAGATCATTCATGTTGCCTTTATTTTGTTTATGAGAAAATGGAGACCCAGAGAGATGGAGTGTTATTGTAGGACTATGTTATAGAAAGAAAAGTAAATTCTAGTGATGGCAAGGATATACTGGTTCATCTGACTAGAAAGTATGGGGGTAATCAGCTACAAGTGTGGTTTGACCTAGTGCTTACTGCTCAAAAATGTAATCCAATTTCTATTTTTCCTACTCTGCAGTCCTTAGAATTCATCCACTGCTGGGCAATCCGGCCTCTATCCTTGTGGTCACACACACATGGCTGCAATAATTCCAGACCTTACATCACTGATGAGCACTACAGCCTAGAGAGGAATCTTCTCTTTGTTGAAAGTGTCCTGACAAATCTCATTGTCTTGACTAGGTTTCATGTCTGCCTCTGAACTAATTTCTATGGTCAGGGAGATGGGATGGAATGATTACTATATGTCAATCAGACCCAACTCCTGAAGTTAGGATCAGGTT
Source organism: Scalopus aquaticus (assembly GCA_004024925.1). Lineage (NCBI taxonomy): Eukaryota > Metazoa > Chordata > Mammalia > Eulipotyphla > Talpidae > Scalopus > Scalopus aquaticus. The sequence goes on from PVIJ01002081.1 coordinate 159,692, forward strand.
AAACAGGACCATATAGGTTAGGATGGAGAAAAAAAGTGCTTTCTCAAAGAAATTTTGGAGTTCTGATGGCTGGACAGAAGAGGAATGGGTTCTGCAGAGGCTGGCTGTTAAGTGGGCAAGGGCAGTGGCTTACCCACAACAGTTGGTTATAGCTGGGCTGGGACCAGGAGGCAGCTCTCTGCCCTCAGTATCTGCAAATGGTTGGTCCCATAATTGCACTTAAAGTATGCATGTTTCACAATAGATATGCAGATGGAATTATGGGTTTGCTTGTTATGTGCAGTTTATTTTTTAACTATAACAAATACATACCAAAACACACCTTGCGATTTGATCACAATAACGAGTAGAATTGTATGAGTTACTTAACTTTGCATCTCATTAATTCATGAAAGCTCTCAGGAGAAATTGAGTAGATTGAGAGTGAGAGTTACATCATTTAAATATGTACTTTAGTGTTCTTGAGGTTTCAGCAGTCTCTGCAATATTTTTTTGAATTGGAGAAGCCTGTATTAGAAGCCTGGACTTCTTTTTCACATTTTTCAGAAAAATGCTTGTTAATGTCCCCCAGTGAGATCTTTCTCATATGCAGGAATTAGAAACAAAAAACCCAGCATCTGTCACGTGCCAGGCATTTTTTGGGATACAGAGAAGTGGGGTACAGCCCTTAGGAAACTCCAAGTTTAGTGGGAGAGGCAGGTAATCAAATGAATAAGCAAAATGTCATGAGGGTAAGTGCAACAAGAGGCGGAAGAGCTGGGTGCTTCGAGACACAGAGGAAGGAACATTGTTGGCAGTGGAGAACAGCCAGGGAAGGTTTTCTGAAGGAGGAGACCTCTTCAAAGGATGTAAAAGTCAGCTGGGGCACAACAGAAAGGGTACTCTACACAGAAGAGCCTCATGAGCTCCGAGGCATGAAATCTGATAGTGAGTTTCCATGAAACTCCAATTAATTCAGAAGGGCAGAAATAGGGGTGAGGCAGGGAGTGGGCAGAAGAGAAGGTAGGGGTTGGGGGGCAAGTAGGTGCTGGGTTGTGGAGCTGTGGAGTCTCTCCTCTGGGAGATAGAAACCTCTAAAGAGTTTTAAGTAAGGAAAGACACGGTTTGTGTCTTAAACATATTTCTGTATCTGTTAGTTTCTATGGTTGCAGGCAACTCCATTTAACTTCCAAAAAATAAGAATATATTGGAGAGCTATGGAATCATTTGGAAAACTGAAGGAAAAGCTGCAGAATCCAGGTTCTGAAAGGAGTTTCTGGGACGGGCATAGCAGAAATTGACTGGCAGTCTCCTTGATTGGGAACAATCAGGTCCAACCACTTACAGTTTTTGTTGCTCTATCCAGGAATCAAATTTCAGATGAAAGATGTCCTATTGGCTCAGCTTGTTGGCACACCTGGCCTGGGCCAGGTAAAGTCAGCAACTTGATTGACAGCCTTCCAAAGCTTGTATCTTATAGGGGAGGGGGGGTTCCTAAAGCAAAATCGGAGTTTTGCTCTCATGAGAAAGACAAATGCCAGCTATATCAGCGAAAGCAATGGGTGTTCCTTTCAACAGTGGCTTGGAAGGTAGATTTGTGGAATGAGGGAATTAAAGGGAATTAAAAGGCAAAAATGATGGGGTGTGGACAGGGCTGAGGTGGTGTGAAAAGAGACTGTGAGACTTAAGAACATTTATGGGATAAAAATTGGTGGTTGACTCTAAAAGATGGGAGACTCAAGGGTGACTCCCAAATCCTACCATGCAGTGTAGATATCACCACCCAGGAGAAGGGAGAGGAGGGGAAGAGAAGATGACAAATTGCTTAAGACACACTGAGTTTGAAAAACCTGTGGTACATCAGGTAGATATTAAAATTTGAGACACAGTAACTGAACTCATGGAAGTGGACAATATGACCTAGGAAGGATTTTGGGAGGGGCCACAGAAAGCACCAATATAGGCTTGCCAGGGGAAAGAAGGTCAAAGAACAGAAAAAGTGGAAAGGAGGAGGAAGAGAATCAGGAATGTCCAGGGCCACAGAAACTCATAGGATTCCAGGAGAAAGAAGATTTGCTCTGGTGTAGGCACAGGCCATATTCTAGGGAGCTAACATATAAATGGGTGATGAGGAGGTGGGGATAAAAACGTGCAGGTCACCTTTACAAGAATCTTGGATGAGAAGGGCTGGAAAACTGCATGGTCACTGGCAGGGGTACAGCATCAGAGAGTTAGGCTTTTTCTTTGTAGTTTGATTTTTATAGAGATTAAGATACAACTCATATATCATAAAATTCACTCTTATAAAGTATATTATTCAGTGGCTTTTAGTATAATCACCAAGATGTACAATCATCACCCCTTCTTTCAGTACATTTTCACACCCCTAAAAGGAAACACCATGTCCATGAGCAGTCACTCCTCATTTTCCCTTTCCCTCAGTCCCTGACAACCACTAAATCTACTTTCTATCTCTATGTACTTGCCTATTCTAGACAGTTCATATAAATGAACTTATACATTCCATGTTCTTTGCGTTTTTCTTCTTTCACATAGTTTTAAATGTTCATCAAATATTATGGCACGTAATAATAAAGTAAGTCCACATGTAAGGAACACAATAGGTTCTTGGAAATGAGGACTTAAAGTGAAACAGATATAATGAAAGCAGGTCCTCAGATAGATTGCTTCATTAAACATTGACCGCGACTTTTCTTTTCTCATCAGCCCTATCATGAGACATCATAGGCACAAATAATACTATTCAAGGACTTGCTGTACTGTATTCCTTTTTATGGCCCACTAGTAGTCCATTGTATGGCTAAACCTTAAGTTGGTTATCCATTCATCAAGCAATGGCTATTCCTAAAGTTTCCACTTTTGGGCCATTATGACTTACAACTTCATTTTATGTCATGTTTCCAATCCCCTTAAACATATGCTTCCAGACTCGAATTGTTGGGTCTCAATTGATTCTTGTTGGGGGCAATTTGATTTATTTACTGAGGGTGTGGAGCCAGGTGAGGGGGAGAAGTGAGACACAGCGGGGAAGAGGGGGTCTGGAGGGGAAGGACCACGTTCTTCAGCATTGCTCTCTCTCTAGTGCCCTAACCTCATTTCATAACTACTAGACCTTCTGCACACACACCACACTTGCTGACCGCAGAACGAATCCAGCGTGGAGATTAAGCCTCCCTAGCCTCGTCGCAGATGGTCCTGGTGGGTGGCTCTTGTTCTGCTGCAGTTCTTATTTTTGGGGTCTCCTCTGGTTAGAGCCGGGCCCATTCTGGCTTGGTTTCCTTCCGTAGATCCGTTCACAGGTGTCAGGACAATTCACTGTGGAGTTGGAGTCTATCGATTCCCGGTTCCTCAAGCCAACCAGGAGGTTCTACTGCTCGGGATAAGTAAGACTGCCGGGTACTGGTCGGGGACCAAATACGCCAGCACTGAGCCCAGCACGCTGCCCTCAGCAACCACTGCGCAAGCGCCCCTTCTCTGCCAAGGAGGGGGCGGGGGAGTGGGCGGGGCGGGTAGAGCCCAGACCAATCGGAAGCGAGCGCCCCCGCCCTCCCGGCCGGTGGACCGAGCTTGACCCCGGCGGTGGGCGGAGGAGGCGGGGCCAGCAGCGCGGCCGCGGCGGGGGCGGGGCCTGAAGCTTGTAGGCGGGGTCTGGGGCTGTCAGTCCCGCTCCCGCTGCTGCCGCCGCCGCCGCCGCCGCGGTTCCTCACATGCAGTGGCCGGGGTGGCTGCCAGCGCTGCCGCCTGTCGCCCGCCGCGCCGGCATCCCGAGCAGCCCCCCGCCGTACCGTCCCGGCGCGCAGGTAAGGCCGGCCGTGGTGCCGAGCCATCGCATCCCCCTCTTGGGCATCGGCCCGCCGCGCGGGCGCCCCCTCCGGGCTGTGTCAGCGCCGCGGCTCCCCTGGCCGCCCGGAGGCGGTCTCGGGGGGCGGGACGACAGTTATCCCCATCCCCCTCCCACAACTCCGGGCGTCGAGCCTGCAGCTGGGGTCTGCGGGCCGCGCCTTTGCATCCCGGCGTGGGGGTGGTTCTGAGTACCCGCTCCCGGGCCGATTACACAACCGCGGGGGCTGGGCACGGGGTCTCCTCCCCAGCCCCGGCCTCACACCTGTCCCCGCGACGCGCTCCAGGCAGAGGGCAGAGACCCTGCGCGACAACCGGGGCCCCAGAAAGTTTCACTTTGTGGTTCGGGTTTGTTGACATCGGAGGGAGATGACAGGGAGATGGAGGCTGAACAGGGAGGATGCGCCTCTCAGGCAGCGTTCCCTTTGCCCTGGGGTGGCCCTGGTCCAGGTTTCCCTTCCAGAAGTCCTGCCGAGAGCCCTCCTCCCGGGCCGGAGGCTGCTGCAGGGCGCGCGGGTCTCTGCCTCTGCGTTAGCGAGCCCCGGCCGCGGGATTGCAGCAATCTGGGGACAGCTCAGTCTCGGTTCTTCTCTTTTCCTAATTTAGCATTGATATTTAGACCAGGTGTAGGAATTTACTTAGCATTTCCCTGACACTTTGTATTTGTGAGGTGCTTTGCCATTCCTGATTAGTTAATTAACAAGCTGGGAAAGCAAAATAGATCCTGAAACGCATAGCTAATACCTTTAGCCTAACAACTCTTCAAGAAACACTGAGAGCTTTATTTAGGCTTTTGCGGGAGAGAAGCTTTTTGGCCAACGTGCCCGGGAGAGCTATTTCATATCTTCTGGTTGCTTCGGAAGGCTTTGGCAATGATGGTAAGGTTTTCTCTGCCTGTCCCTGCTTATGCTGTCGTTTTGGAGAGTCGCCAATCTATGTTGAGTTAGTTAGTTATCTTTATTTAAGGAAAGGAAGAATTAGAAGCGTTGCTGATGAAGCAGTTAAGGAAAAACAACAACAAAAAACCAGGTTCAAATAAGTTTGGATATTGTCTACTTTATCAGGTTACTCCTCCTGTGCAGAAAACCTTGGTTCTTCCTGTTCTTTTCCGTCTTCCTGGTAGGATGTATCCAACTGGGCTAGCATTACTGGCTCCTCATTTAGACTGTAGCCCTCTTGCTACCTGTGGTTTATAGACCTGCCTAGGGACGTCCTCTAAGAGTGGGCTTAATTAGCACTTTTATCTGCCCATTAAGAATACAGCTTGAAATCTCTTGTAATCAGGTGCTGTTGTAGTGTTGAATCTTTAATAATATCTAATTCATTTTAATAGTTTCTATAATAATCTTTCTATTAGTATGCCAGTTCTGCAACACCACTACTTTTAGTATAGAAGCAGCAATTTACTAGAAATATGATCACGGCAAAAACAATCTTCCAACAGATTTGCAGCCCACTTTACTCGGATAATTACTGCTAGAGGCTGTTAAGGTTTTTTATTATTCTTTGGTGCAGTAGGTGTTACAATGCTTTTGATCTATGAGGTCATTATGAGGTCATTCTTCTCTGTAGCAATGGATTCAGTCACTGTGTCACTTAAATATTTTTTGGACTAATGTCCTATGAGTTTTCCCCCATGCTGACTTTTTTTGGACAGAGTTCAGAACTAATGAGATTTCCCAACCTAAGTTTATTGTATTGTGGGTGTTGTAGAGATGATTATGCTTTTACTAGTATATGTACCAGACACTGTTTTTGCAGCTATTGAGTTATCTAATTCACGCAACAACTCTGTAAAGAAAGTACTCTTATTACCCCATGTTTCTGATGATGAAATGGACGCCCAATTGCTTGACCCAGGTGACAGAGTTAATTGAATGATAGCCAGATTCTAACCTAGGCGGCCTGAGGCCAGAGTCCAAGTCCTTAACCACTGTACCTCTCTTGCCTCTGTAGTTTCTTCTTTCAACAGGTATTTATTTCTGCTTGCTTTCTGAACAGCACTGCATGCTGCACTGTGGGGAGAAGAGTGCTTTCCAGTGAATATAAAAACTCTGGGTAAAGAGTTCTTGTTCTGGTTTTAACTCTGCTGCCAGCTAATCTGTAATTTTGAGTGAGATACCTGATCTCCTGTCTTCCATTTCCTTGTTGGTGGAATAACAGCAGTAGAAGCAGACTAACTAACTAGTTTTAACTCCTGGGGAGCCCGACAGACTAGTCAATGTATGTAAGGATTGAAAGTCTTCCTTAAGGCATAGACTGAGGTCAGGTGTCAAGTGAGTAAGGTGTGTGTGTGTGTGTGAGAGAGAGAGAGACAGAGAGGGAGAGAGAGACAGAGAGACAGACAGAGTGAGAGGGTTGGAGAAGGACCAGAGGGCATGCTCTCTGCGCCAGAGTCTGCTGTGGAGTGCAGTGGCTGAGAGAGACTTCATCTTCTGTACCTCAGTGTCATGCTGTTACCACCAACATTGTTCCTTTGTGTTTACAAAAATGAAAGGAAAAGAATCCATCCTATAGATGTGTAAGGGAATCCATCCTACAGATGTGTACTTAGGAACATTTGTGGGGGACCTTTTGACATCATTTTGCGGGAAGTCTGGGGTCAGAGAATGGCAGGACCTGAATGGCAGACCCAGGAGTCCCCAGAATCATGGCAAGTCATATTTGAAAGGAAATTTCAAGCTCATTGAGTTTAACAGCCTCCTTCTTTTCCTCCCTCCACCATTCATCCAGTGGATAAATCCCTCACATGTGAGCACCTGCCCCACCCATTGCTCACCTGTTCCTGCTTGGACATCTCCTGGGTCAAACATTTGATGGAATTCACAAATCTGTGCGCCAGAGTTGCTGGGATTGTGTCTGGTGGTAGGGGTTGGAAACTGCAGAAGGATTCTTGACCTTTCTGTCTTATGCTTTTGAAAGATCATCATAGATATGAAAGCTGGATTAGAGGGGAAGCACTAATCCATCGATATCATTAGGAGGCATCGGCTAGAATTTAGAATTGAGGTGATCCAGACCAAGACAGGAGGCGGCATGGGGTTGCAGAGTTAGGAATGAACTTCAGAAGACAGAGTCCCCTGCACCCTGCGCCTGCCTGTCCACAGCGTCAGCAGGAACTAGGCAGCATCTCCCTGGATGAGGGGGCATTGGGAGAACGCTGGAGCTGAAAGTCTGCTGGGTGGGGGGGGCAGACATTTTTGTATGTGTACTCCCCAAACTTGTATGGTGTGCTGTGGTTAATAGAAAGCCTCTGCAGACGGGAAAACAGATTTTCTTTCTTCTCAAGAAGGGCGGGTACCATTTAAATACAGTGGGAAATTCCCTCTGCTTAATGAAGAAATAACAGTTTTTCCCCCTGGGTGTTGCAACGTCTTACATTGGCTCATTTAACCTCGAGTTGCACTTCTCAATCAAGTTGGGATCTGGTGTTTATCATTCCTGCCTCAGAGGTGGGCGGGGGCGGGGGCGGGGGTGGGGGTGGGAGTTAAGTGAAGCCTGACCGACAGCACTTTCGGACTCCAGGTCTTGAAGGCGGCCTTGGAAGGAGGGTTTTGTGTGCCCTGTGAAGCAGGAATCTGGGTGCGACTGTCCTTGGGTTGTATCAGGAGGACACCTGGGTGATTTTTTTCCCCCCCTCTGATTTGTTTGGGAATCTTTTGGGGGATTCTGCTCTCTAGTGACACCTGTTCCCTACTCAATGGAGAGCCATCACCTCTCATGGAGAGTTAGTAGAAGTTTTTCCTTCTGACAAGGCTTGTGTTCCTTGTTCAAAAAGAGTTTGGGGGTGAAATGATTACCATCTTGACAGGAAAATGGGATATTTGGGGGGAAATAAATAAGATTTACTCAGGAAACCTCAAAGACAGAAGAAAATAGTTGCCAATGCTATACTTTCCTTTTTTTCTTGTTACTTGATGTATTTCTGGCTTAGGATACAACATGTTTTAAATATTTGTGTTTACAAGTTTATAAGTTGAAACATGTTGTCTAATAGTGTGTGTGAAAATAAGCTGTGGTGATCTCAGTCTCAGCATTGGTCTTGGTTTTACCACATCTTCAGACCAATGGTTTGAAACCGGGGAGATCGTGTTCCCCCATAAAACATTTGACAATGACTAGGGCATTTTTCGTCCCATGACTGGGGATAAGGGAGGTGCTGCTGGTGTCCAGTGGGCTGAGATCAGGGGTGCTGCTGATCATAGGGGAGCTCCCCGCCATACTTGCAAAGAATTGTTTAGCCCAGCATGTGAATAGTACTGAAGTTGAAAGCCTCCTTTTAGATGATAAACGTTTTTCTTCTTAGGGAAAAATTGAGGTTAAAGGGAAGAGGAGGAAGAAGGAAATATGAAATGTTCCTTGACTCCTTGAAAGTGAAAACAGCCCCCTCCCTTCTGACACCCAGGAGGGAGAACCAACTAGATAAGCAACAGGAACACAGACATTTGTCTGCCACCCAGGAGCTATTTCAATAACTGGATTGCTCAACACAGTAGTTTGGAACAGGAAGTCGAAGCCCTTGTAGTGGGATGATGCTGTAGGGTAATTTGTGGAGGAAGAGGGTTTATAGGCTGACAAGGGAAGCTGGGTCCTGCCAGAATAATTTTGTAAAGTTTCAGAGAATTTCCCAAGGTGATTTTGTTGAGGATTCCGAGTGTAGTACTCAGGAGATTCCATCTCTAGTCAGGGAGTGTGTGAACTCCCTGTGACCAGATAGGGAGTGGAGAGCAAAGAACCTTTAGTTTTGTGTTCAGGTTATGTCCATGTCTGTCCAGCTCCCTTTAAAAGCTTTTTTTTTTCATTGTGGAACATTTAAAACCTATACAAAAGTTCAGAAAGAGTATGATGAACCCGTGTACGCAATGATCAGCTTCATTGATGGCCAGTCCTGACCAGTCTTGATCTATACTCTGCCTACTTTATACTTTTTAATTCTAGAAAATAGCTTATTTAATTACTGATTGCCTGCCTACTAGAAGAGGCTCTGCAGTGAAGGAGGCAAATGATTCCAGTGCTTAGGTCTCCCCAAAGAAAACTGTTAATGTAGGACTATAGGGAAACCAAATAAGAGAGAGACACTGAGGGGGCGGGGGAAGGGGGTGGGGGGAGGGGAAGATAAGGGCACAAAAGGGAATAGAAAAGAATACAAGGGACCATGGAGATGGATCAAGGGTGAATTGGTGGTGGGATACCCAAGGGGAATACAAAATGTAAAAGACATAAATAACAATAATAAAAAAAAAAGAAAAAAAGAAAACTTAATGTACATGCGTGATCACAGGTCCAGGCACATCTGAGATGGGGAGCTCAGGTCTTCTTGGTTGGTAAGTACAGGGGATCCAAGGAAGTTTCTTTCTTTTTAAATCTCCTGGGTGAAGAAGTTTACTTAGAGTTCTCTTCTGGTTGAAATGCATGCTGGTTTCCACAGTGGAGGGTCCCCTTAGTTCCTAGAGGGAGCATCATGTGCGTATTTCCTTTTAGGGTACACCCTTTCCTCTTGGTAAAACCTCTAGGTGTACACTCTGTGGTTTGAAGTGCGAAGCCGAGTGTCCCGCATGGCCTTCTGATGTGAACCTGAGGGTCTTCACTGACTGATGCCTCCCTGGGAAGCACAGGGCAGAGGTGGGAGAGAGAGGTGTTGTTTTTGGGAGTTGTATGATTCTCTTTCCCAGCCATTGTTCCCCTGCATTTGTTAGTAGCCCCAGAGGTCTTCCGTTCCAGCCACTGGCAGTCCACACCAGATGGAAACAGCATGCAGTGTCTTTTGCAAATGGGGCTTTCTCTTCCCAATTGTGTCTTGTTGAGCTACAGGCTTAATTTTTTGTTAGGCCTTTGGAGAATTGGCATGCATTTACTTGACTCAGTGTTGTGTTGTAATATGCATAAAAAAATGGCTACAAAAGTTGAGAGAGTTCTTGAATAATCAGATAATTGATGTTTATGAATTATAATTAGTGCTGGTTGCTACAAAGGTAGACATTCTGGACTGGGTTCACAGGCAACTACATGAGAGTGAAGACCTGGGCCCCTGAATGACTTAATTTTCCATTTGTATTTTATTTAATAAATGCATCTTCACTCTTTCTTTATTCCACACAGAGGTTTAGGTAGCATTAGCTTATTGTAAGCATCCTGTATCACAATCATTTTTCAGGTAGCTTGCCTTTCTATGTAGAGGGCAGTTCCTACTCTCTTAATCAAAACTATGTACTCCATGCCTCTATTATGTGTCTTGGCTTACTTACTTTACTTACATTAATCCTATTCCTTAGAAACCTTCTAAATAGGAGTTAGCATTCTCATTTTGCAGATGAGGAAACTGAGGTATAGAGAGGTTAAGGAATGCTAGGAGGTAGCTATGGTGCCAAAGCTTTAATGCTTTCCACTAAGTCTCATCTCTCATGGTTAAGAATTGGTGGGAAATTGTAGGATTGATAGAGAAGATGGGAGTAGTTGTTGTGAAAGGGGAGAAGAGTTCTGGTTATTCCAGCTTATGAAATCTCCACATTGAACCCCCCTGGGAAACATTGCTTTTGAGTATGATAAATTAACTGTGTCCTATTTTTGAGATGTATAAAACAGAAGAGCATACTGGTAGCTCTGGGCCAAATTTGGTCAGCAGATGAGTTTCATGGGTATACATGGCTTTTCCTCTTGTAGAGGGCCTAGAGAGGGCCATACTACTTGGTCTGTGGACAGACACATTCCCATTTCCTCTGCTAGTCCCCAGCAATAGCTAACTGGACTCTGGGTGGGTTCTTGGACTAAGATGGAGCCCTCAAGTATTGGGATTTGTGGACAAAATTAGTGAGCTGTGGTGCATCAAGAAGGGAGGACTTATACATCCAGGTGAGAAACAGAACACTGGAAGGGTGGATGAGTGAGCAAAGAACCTGGGAGACAAGAGGGTCAGAGACTGGGCATAGCTGGGGAGGATCTGCCTGGTCTTCTTCCACTGTGCTTCCTGCCGTTGTGGTCCTCTGGAGCCATAACGTTCACTCTGACTTTTATTGAGTACTTACTGTAATCCCAGGTATTGCTCTAGAGGTTTGTGATATACCAATAAACACAGGCAGTTTTCTCAGAGAGCTTATATTTTGGTGGGAGAAAACAGACGATTTAAAACAACAACAACAAAAAGCAAGTGAATATGAAATCTTCCTGAATGTAGTTTGGTTCAAGGAAGCAAAACAAGAGGGATTGCATAAGGAATCACGAAGGCAAGCCTCCATATTTGTAGGAAGTGTGCTGTTTCTGTGGTAGTAGGGAGGAAGGAAGTCTTTGGTTTGTAAAAACATCTCATCTGGAAGAGTATCCACCTTCCCTTCCCCTGCCAAGAGGAACTGCTTGCCAAAATTGTCAAGGAAAAGTAACTCAGTAAGTGATAATGAGGAAAGGAAATAGTAGGCTTCTGTTTCTGATAATTATAGGCTGGGTTATTTGGACCAAAGTTGCCACTGAAAAAGATTAAAATTTGGTATATATTTTTAAAATTTGAAAATTTCCTTAAAAGCACTAGAGAGGTGACAAGAGAAAAAAAATCTATGGTCAAGTAGGAACCTAGAGAGATGTGCAGATTATGATAACACATTACTGTTCCCCGGAGAAAATTTGTTGATACTAAATACGAACTTCGGTTTCGGCAGCCTTGTAGGACAAAGAGATTAGAAGTCAAAGTCTGTGGCTTGTCCAAGTGGAGAGACTCATAGAAATTACTCAAGGTAGAGCGGTGAATCAGAAGTGACACCATGTCTCCCCATCCGTAAGAGACGGTAGGGAAGGGTGCCCAGGTACTAAGTGTAAGAAGAAAAGGAAGAGGTGTTTACTGGCTAGTCCTTGCACAGATTTGGAGGCTGGCTTTAGATGCCTAAACTACTTTTAACCCCATGAGTTGGGTTGAAGGTAGTTCCAGGTAACTAGTGGTTCCTTTCCCCCCACTCCCACCCCCCTTCATCTGGCAAAATCAAAGGTGAATCTTCTCTGAAGGAAGGTATCTTCCTGATTTTCCAGGGCCAATGAACTTACAGTCAGAAAGAACAAAACACACAAGGAAACAGTACATGATAAAAGAGCCAGCAGAAGCAACTGATAGGAAAGAAAATTCTTTAGGTATTAAATGACAATAATAACTAGGTTTATTATATTCATAGAAATAAAGGCAAGCTTGAAAATATCTTCAGGGAATGGGTGACAATTAAAAGTGGCCTGGCAGATTTGAAAAAGACCAAATAGAACGTCTAGGAATAAAAATATAAAACTAATATTGAAAAATGTAATGTTTTACCTTTAGTTCCCATATTAGACAAAATCAAAGAGAGTCTAGTGAATTGGGTGATAAGTTATAAGAAGTCATCCAGTGTTGTCCAGGGAAACAAAAAGATTAACAGCAAACTTTCCAATAAATGGTACTAGGAATTACAGCTATGCATATAGAAAAAATGTAATTTGACCATCATGCTATACAATATGTAAAAATCAAATTCAAGGAGAGTAAAAAACTGAAATGTGAAAGGAAAAATGATAAAGATTTTGAATGAGAAGAGAATAGCATCATTATCTCTACATGGGGAAGGACTTAAATAAGATGCAAAAAGTTTTAACTTTGTGAAAAGGTTAAGAAAATTGATACATTAAAACTGAGAATTTCTTTTAATCATAAACCACCATGAAAAGAATGGAACTTTTAGTTAAATCACAGCAAAAAAAAAAAAAAGTGAACTTCATGGGGACAGGCTGTGGCCATTTTATTGTTGTATCCCAGCACCTTGCATGGTGTCTAAAAAAACCAAACTGGCACCCAAGGTCTCAGTTCTCAGGCTCTACAATGGTACCACCATCTACCCAATTGCTAAGGTAAAAATTTAGGAGTTGTCCTTGAGTCTTCTCTTTCCTGTAATGCCCACATTTAGATGCAATAAACAAAATTTTTTAAAACATGACATACCAAAAACTAATATTAAACTAAAATAAATTAAAATAAATAATAGCAGAAGAAGACACAAGAAGATGGAAAGGCATCCCCTGCTCATGGATTGGAAGGATTAACATTATCAAAATGGCAATCCTACCAAAAGCAATTTACAGATTCAATGCTATTCCAATAAAAATATCAATGACATTCTTCAAAGAAATAGATCGACTACTGATGAAATTCATATGGAACCACAAAAAACCTCGCATAGCTAAAGCCCTCCTAACTAAAAAGAAAGAAAATGGAGGAATTT